>JBBPBX010008342.1:44876-62822 GCA_038048925.1 Garcialebias charrua | reverse complement strand
AGGAAGGGATAAGAAAAGCAAAGGACTTGGCACTCCTTCGGGAATTGGTATTGAGAAGTTGGTCCTTAACAACGTGCCCTCTTTTACGGACAAGCACCTTCAGAGTCTAACGTCGTGGGAAAAGCTGAGTCGACTGGAGTTACGCAACACCTTTCGTGTAACAGCTAACGGGCTTCAAAGCTGTGCAGCTAAGGATGACCTCTCAGGCACGAAAGGGCTTTCCAGACTCAAATTTCTTGAAATAGGTATTACAGGACGACAAGGCTACCAGTTACAGATGGCCTGCCTTGGGTTGGGGGCAGGGTGGATTGGACTTGAGGAGCTGAGTCTTGGTGGTAAAGAAGTGGGCCCAGGCTTACTCTGCGCCAGCCGTCTGAAGGACCTGAAACATCTTCGTCTTTGGGGCTGCACGCTCGGCGAGTTGCAGATTGTTCGGAGCTGCAGGATGCTCCGTGGACTTCGCCGGTTGGAGTTTTTAGATGTGATTTTCCAGCCACGACAGATTCCACCCATGGAGGAGGGCCAAGGAGACGGCGGTGAACAGCAGGACAAAGAGGAAGGTGCAAGTGCAAATGCTAATGATGAAAACAGTACACAGGATGGGAATGACCCATTCCCAAGTCTACGGCGATCACTGGCCATCCTGCTTCCATCCTGCATTCTGGTTTTCACCAGTTGTACTGTTCAGAACAATCCAGACTGAATGTGGGCATAAAGTCCCCTTTTATATGGCTGATGTGGCTCAAAAGTAAGAATTATTGTTTGACTGAAAAGTCAACTCTGCCTGTCTAAATCCCTATATTGAAGTGTCCTTGAAGAAGAAACCAGATACAACCATTGTGCTTACTGTAATTCATGTGTGTATGATAAAGGTTTAAAGGAGGGTATATTTACAGAACAATATAGATGTTAACTCTTCTTTGTCATTAAAGAGTAGAACATTCTTAATAAGTGCAGTTCATTTTACAATTTCGAACAAGCTTTTGTGAGTTTGTATATTCTAGAAATAATTAGGTTTTATTGTGTTGCACAAGCAGGTTTCCACTGGTTCATGTGGCATTGTAGCCCACTGCAATCTTATAGACGATTTACCATTTTTAAATATTGATACTAAATGTTAAAGGTGACGCAAAAACAAAAAAGAAATGATCTCTTGGTGAGGGTCTAATTAGAACATTAATTATTTAGTTTTTCTTGCTATTTAAAAAAAAAAATTATACATGAAAATAACTCTTATTTTGAGCCATTAAGGAAACATGTAGGCCAAAATTCCTTTTAATCCTTTTAATCATGTAGAATATACAAAAATTTCAAATAAATTGTCTTTTTTTTTTTTTAAAGCAGAGCAGTCACGTGTTTTTGTGTCAACAGATATGCAGCTGTTAAAGTCTAAATGTAAGGAACAATCCACCTGTTTCCTGTTGTTCAACTGTTAACAACATATACACAAAGAAGGCATAGTTTTTGCATGCAACAGATGCATCAAAAATATGTAAGTTTTTGTTTTTCCAAAGCCCGTACGCCTCCACCTTTGCTGATATGAAAGTTAAGAAATTGTGAAAATTGAAATGGACAGTACTAATGTGTTTTTTTATTGTCCTGGATTCAATGATTAATTTTATCAAAAAAAAAAAATTTAAATAAATGTTTTCAACAACAAATTCCTAGTTTGTCAGTCGTCCTTGCAATCTAATATCTATAATTCCATAAAACAAAGAAGCAAACCAAAACACGTGAAAGTAACTCCAATGCACTGAATTGTACTTTTTGAAATCATCCCCATCATGTTTTATGTCTGTTTTAGCGCAAGATGACATTGTGAAGATAATTTACCTTCTACTCCACTCCTGTTTCCTTGATTGCATAAAGATCTGAAGCTCTCATCCGCTCTCAAGTGTCTTTAAACATCTGTTGAACTCCTGGCAAGGACCAATGTAGACATATTCCTGTTTTTAGTTTTCTACATTCGCCAAATCTAGCTGTTTTTGCTACTTTTTTGCCATCTTATTTTATTTTTTATCTGTATGCCTCTTTTATAACTGTCTATTGTTGTCACTGTTGTCCATTGTTGTCATCATGATTTATGGGCGACCGTGGCACAGTGGTAATGGCAGTCGACCCCCGATCGGAAGGTTGGAGGTTCGAATCCCGCGTCCGCCCACCATGTGTCGTTGTGTCCCTGGGCAAGACACTTAACCCCGAGTTGCTCCCGGTAGGTCTGGATGGCGCCTTGCAAGGCAGGCTACCACTACTGGTGTATGAATGTCTGAATGAATGGGTGGATGGCTGGTATTGTAAAGCGCTTTGGGGCTCCTCACAGGGGGCTGGAAAGCGCTATATAAATAAGCTCCATTTACCATTTACCACCATTCTTTGTTGAAATCAGGTCTCTCTTGTAAATGAGTCCTTGCTCAATGGGATTAGCCTGTATAAATAAAGATTGAATAATAAATTTTTAAAAAAAGTCAGTCCCTCAGGGATGTCCAGTTCTGGTCCCTGAAGGACACTGTCCTGTTTAGAGGTTTCTCTGCTCCAACACAAGTGATTTGAATCGTGTGAGATTACTTTTGCACAACATAGTAATTCAACCATTGAATATGGAAACAACAAAGATGGTCTGTTTACTGTATATTTGATTTAATGTTTATTTATTCATTTTAAAAGAACAATACAAAACAGTTTCATCAGATACAAGAATACAAGTAGGATCAAATGAAAGGGGCAGAACGGAGATGAAATCTTATTATATCTGCCCCTTATTTCACAATTTGTTCAAACAATGATAACCTTCAAACTACATCACAAAATGAATAACTCTACTTAATTTTTCTAACTGTAATACACAAACACACTAAGCTACATCATATATAGTTTTTGAGCAAGTCCTTTTTGACCTTTTTCTTAAATGTATACATTGATTTTGCATTTTTAACATCACTCTCCAGAACATTCCACAATCCAACTCCCTGAATTGAGGTAGACCGTCCCTTTAAGCTGGTTCTGAATTGTGGTTTGATGAATATCTCTGTCCCTTTGAGATTGTAATAACTTTGTCTTTTTATAAAATTTCTTTGGATATTTAAAGGTAATGTGTTATTATGAGCCCTGATAACTGATAAAATACTATAATCTACCAATTCCTGGAATTTCAATAAATACATCCAAACTGTAAATGGATTGTTTTGTTCTTTTTTTTATATATACTTGAACACTATTTTTCTTACCTGTTAATATCTGGCAGACAAATGTTTGTCTGTAATGATAAAAACTTAATATAAAAAAAAGGTCCCTTTAAAAAAAACACAAAGGGGCGGAGTCATTGCTATTTCAACCAATCATGTACTCTATCTGTCAGGCGCTCTATCCAATAGGAGACTTCCTTCTTCAACACTGACCAATCGTGTTCGCGCACACTGGTATCTATAGGGCTCTGGTTTTCCAAAGAGACTGGAGTTGGCTTCAAGAAGAATAACTGTCTCCACAAGTTTCGCAGTTAAACGTGTATTTTATGTCCAACTGAGATGCAGGTATGGTGACATTTTCTTGGAATATATACATATAACTTCAAAAATCTTTATAAAAGTCTTCATAAGCTGGAAATCATTGTCAACATTGATGCTAACGTGAGCTAGTTTAGCAAACGTTACTTTATTTTTGGGCATCTTTTTTTAAACATGTAACAGATTAACTGACAGCAACTGCACTCATTTTGGATATGACAGCTTCGTGTATTTTATGTATCTCGCAGGGATTGCACTGTTTGGCTTTTCACAAGTTCATTAATTTACCTTAAAATTAATAAAATGTGTTTCTTGTTCACGCATTGCAAATTTATTACACTAACGTCTTTGACTACCTTTGCAGTTCGTTCTGAACTAAATTATTTACCCACTTTCATTTCATTTTGTACCTTTTACAGGTCTCTTGTATAAGTCCTCGTGACTCAATGAGACTAACCTGTTTAAATAAATGTTGTTTGTATATGCATAAGTGGAAATTAGTGTTAATATGGAGAAAATGCTTTTAAATTAAAAAGCTACAAATCTAATACAACATACATGTAAACCATTTATGCTGGTGAAGATTCTCAGTCGTCCAGGACATATGATAAATCAAAAAGGCGTTCAATACAAGATCAACTGGACTTTATTTGTAACCGAAAACGTTTCGACTCCCATCCAGGAGGCTTTCTCAATTCCATGAACAACTGTGAGAAGTTTGGAGTTATAACAGAACCACGCACCATTGTATGTAAATTTCAAGCTGAGGTAACACATAAATTGACAGATCACACCTTAACAGTAGGGGGTTCCACATACATGTGACGTAAACTCCAAACTTCTCACAGTTGTTAATGGAATTGAGAAAGCCTCCTGGATGGGAGTCGAAACGTTTTCTGTTACAAATAAAGTCCAGTTGATCTTGTATTGAACGCCTTTTTGATGTACCAGTATATACTGTAGAGTAGGTTTTGCTTATGAGAGCTAATGTAGTTTGGAAACATTAGAGTCAGAGAGAGTCTTTGTCATTTGCACCGCATGTGGTACATGAGATGAAAACGAGATTATGTACACGAGGTCCCAGTTACATCCAACAACAAATGAAAGAGAAAAACAGTAATAACATCGAGAACTAACTAAGAAAAACATCAACTAGTAATACACTAAGCCTAATATAGTGGGAATAAACAGCAGCACGAACATGAGTTTGTATGAGCAGATGGTCACAGATGAACACAGATGAACACAGCAACAAGAAAACATATCAGCATCAGCATGATGTGATATTTTGCAGTGTTTATTTTAATTTTATTTTTATTTATTCATGAGTCTAACAGCCTCAGGGTAGAAGCTGTTCCTCAGTCTAGTGGTTCTACACTTGATGCTCCTCAACCTCCGTCCTGAGGGGAGTGGGGCAAAGAGTGAGTGTGCTGGATGAGTGAGGTCTTTTAGTCTGATATATTAAAAACAAATGGGCTCCCCTTTACGTTTGAGTGGTTCTGAGTCTTGCGTGTTGTTTGCATTACAGAATAAGGAGAATTGTGAGCCCAGTGGTCTCCAAAGAAGACCAGTAAGTACTAAATGGTTTTAAATGATTTTGGTTAAAGCGCAGAAGATGGTCAACATTTGTGTGGTACATCTAAAATACTGTAGAGGAAAAATAGAATAAATGTGTGAAACTTTAAAAAAAATTATTTGATCATGGGTGTTTTCTGTGTAAAATAGAAGTGATTTAGTCAAAGTTTATATTTAATTGCTGTATTTGTTTGCACTGATTTTTAGTTGGCAACTGCAAGCATGACAGGACCACAGCGTGTTCTGGTGACGTCACAAGCTGAGACGAGCAAAAATGTTGTCACAGGTACCAACTTTCTCCTCGCATCCAGATCGGAGCTTTAAATTGAGAAGTGTTTGTACTTGGACTCTTTGTTAATGTTGTGTTGTGACTTTTATGTCCAGGAAGAGAATGTGTTGGCTCATCTTCTACTTCTCAACCAAAGTAAGTGTACTCAAATACTGCCAACTATGCTTGATTTTAATTTTTTTATTTGTTCGTTTAATAAACTTAAACTAATTTAATTTAATATCAGGAAAAAAATTTCACTTGATGACTTTGACATTGGTCGGCCGCTTGGAAAGGGGAAGTTTGGCAACGTCTACCTTGCAAAGTTGAAGAAGGTGGACGCCATTGTAGCACTGAAGGTGTTGTTTAAGTCACAAATGGAGAAGGAAGGTGTGGAGCATCAACTCAGGAGGGAAATTGAAATTCAATCCCACCTCAGGTTAGTAGCTTACATTTTTTTCTTCTCATTGTCTAACAAGGTTACCGGTAAGTCAGATCCTCTGGATGGATTCTTTTTTATTGAAACATTTAGTCTTTTATCCAATAGACAAGTCTGAAACACTGCAACAAACTCATTCTTCTAAAAAGCACCTTCTCATTGTGGTCCAACCAGTTTGCTGCTGAGTCTGACACCCAAAACTAGTTGTTGACATGAAAGAGAGGACCATCAGCTAAACGGATCGTTAGAGCCCTAACAGTGGCTGTGTCTCAATTCAGGGGCTGCGTCCTCATGAGGACCCAGCCTAGCTGGGCCGAGTAGGCCACGCACTCACAAGACCGGGTGGGCTGAGCGAAACTGCTGAAATGGGACGGTCTAGCCTTCAGGTTTGCCGGCCTTGAAGTGGGTGGGGCGTTCTCTTGAAGTGGGTGGGAAGTTCTTGTGTGCCGCTTGGTGTGTGTGGAAAGAGAAGGGACGCCGCTAAAATATATTAGTTAGCTGAATACATGTATATATATTAGTGTTTCTGAGTTTACTGTTTGTTAAGAACTGATTACAAATCAGCTTATAAGGGGCGATCTGTTAAAACCCAGAGTGGACCTCCGAAAGCAAGTTGTCCATTAGCTCAGTTGGTAAATCAACTTGCGATTGGTGCAGAGATACTTTTCTCGAAGCTGGTTCGAATCTCACTCGGTACGGTTAAAACTTATTTTACGTTTGTCTTTTATTGGATAAAAAAATGAGGACTGAGATTAAAAGGAAGGAGTTTGTGAAACTCCTTCTTTTTTTTTATCCAATAAAAGACAAACGTAAAATAAGTTTTAACCGTACCGAGTGAGATTCGAACCAGCTTCGAGAAAAGCATCTCTGCACCAATCGCAAGTTGATTTACCAACTGAGCTAATGGACAACTTGCGTTTCGGAGGTCCACTCTGGGTTTTAAAAGATTGCCCCTCAGAAAATCCTTGCTACGCACGTGTAAAATAATCTGATTTGTAATCAGTTCTTCAAAAACAGTAAACTCAGAAACACTAATATACTGTATATTCAGCTCACACATTTTTTTTTTGTCGTTTCTGTAGTAAAATTTTAATGAGATATATTCGAGCTGAGGTTGTTTGAGATGACTAAATAAAGGTTGAATGAATATTCGCGCTGAGGTTGTTGTTAAAACGAGCTGATGACTCAACAACATGCAGCAGCTCCGACCCTGCACGCAGAAAGTCCCCCCGCGAAATCTCTGCTAGCGCTATGAATTCTGGGATAGCCTCCGTCTTGAAGGATTCACGAATGCATCCTTCGATTTCGGCAGGAAGTAGGCCGCATTCCTTGGCCGCATGAGGAGGAGTCTTCGAATTGGGACAGTCCTCCGCGCGGGGCAGTGACGTATGCGGCCGACAAATGCGCACTCATGAGGATGCAGCCCCTGAATTGAGACACAGCCAATCGGTCATTAGTTCCCTGATGGCCGCTTGCTATTCACAGGTGGGGCTGAGTGATGCTTGGAGTAACAGCATTGTAAAGGCTCCAGTAATGCTCTGCGTACGTCCATACGTGTGTCCGTACGCGCGTGCTGTACGCAGACAGTTCAGCCCCACACCCCAGCGTACGTTCTCGCGCATTTTCCCACCAAATTCTTGACGTCATTTGAGCAGCTGCAGCGCAGAGAGTTTACCTACAGGACAAATTGAGGTCGCTGATTGGTCATTTGCTGACACGCCTACTGAATTGATTGACAGGTCAGGGGAAGAAGAAAAAAGGCAGGGGGCTGGCAGCCGCAGTAGTGTTCTGTGTTTATATGTTAATAAAAAGTGCTAAAAAAAAACTGAGCGCTGGTCCTGTAGCCCACACATCAGACCAGCACACCAGGAAATGTGCAGAACCTCCCGCAGCCACGTTGGGACCTGAGTTTAATTCGCTCATGACAAATTTGTTCATTTCTCATCATTTCAGTGGTGGAGTCAACGGAGGAGGAAGCTATCACTTGCCTTTTGGCAAAAGACCAAAAGAAAAGGCCAGATCAAGGATAAAGAAGGGGAATTTAATACATTGGTGTTGCATACAAAACAGTCCGGCGCCAGGCAGTTTATTGTGTGACACCGCGTTTGCGTACGCGGTCATAAAATTTTAGCTTTGCGCGTACATGCCCTGCTTTGCGGGGATACGCTTGTACCTTGCGTAGTACGTGTGTACAGCTGCGTATGGACGTACGCAGAGCTATACGGGAGCCTTAAGAGGGTGAAAGTTGAACATGGAGATCCCTGCCCCTGTTTAAAAATGCACGGGGTCTCTCTACAAACATGGCTTCCCAGAAGCTGTGAAGTGATAATTTAAATATGCTGATGTAGGTTCTCTGACGGTAAACATTTTTTAAGGCAGCTGGGCATCTGTTTTTGATTCTTGATGGTTTTTCTTGATTGGTCAGGTCTTTAACATTGCTTGACTGTGAGATGTAGTCACACACGGGAAGGTGTACCGGTAATCTTGGTATGAAAATGTCAGAGTAGACAACTAGGGTGTCTAAAGACATTAAGTCAGGTCCTCTGGATGTTCAAAAACGAAAAGTATAAACTTTTCGTCTTTCATCTGAAAGACTACCTACCTCAGTCTGAGGAGCTGTATTCAACTCTTTCTTATAGATGGCACCTTCTCATAGTGGATCAACGAGTTTGCTGCTGACAGCGAAAACCAGCTGCTCGCTTGATCAGCAAACGATGGATCGTTAGCACCCTGATGGTTGTTTGCTATTCAAAGAGGGCTGAGTGATGTTAGCAATAACAGCATTGTGAGAGGGGGACAGTTGAACATGGAGGCCTCCACCTCGGTTTAATGATGGATGGGTTCTCTTCACAAAGATGGCCTCCTTTACTCCTCTCTCAAACCATCATTCCTCTCTATCAAGGATGTGAACATCTTAATCCCTGAACGAGTGACCGCTGGTCTGGAGATGAGTGTAGACCAGAGTCTTGACCTGATGTTGATCTTCTGTGCTGGGCCATCCTTTTGGAAGGTGGCTGTTTAGTTTTTGAACGTCCAGAGAACCTGACTTAACTTTTTGATTTTTCTACCTGGATTATTGAGCATGCATCAGGATACAGCAAGGGCGTGTTGGGAGTGCAGCAAGTGACTTTTTGCATCCTTTAACAATAGTGGAAGCGGTGCCTCGAGAATAAAATCAACAGTATGATTTTCATTTTTCCATTTCAGGCATCCAAATATCCTGCGCTTCTACAATTATTTCCATGACCAGAAGCGGGTTTTTTTGATTTTGGAGTACGCCCCGCGTGGAGAAATGTACAAAGAGCTACAAAAACATGGACGTTTTGATGATCAGCGAACTGCAACGGTAGGTGCTGAACCAAATGGACTAATTGTTAGAGGCTGAATTACAAATACACTCAGTATGTGAAACACTGAACCTGATGGTCTGACGCATCATTTTACGTTCCCAGTACATGGAGGAGATATCTGACGCTCTCATCTATTGCCACGAGAGAAAAGTCATTCATCGGGACATCAAGCCAGAGAATCTTCTTCTGGGCTTTGCAGGAGAGCTAAAAATAGCTGACTTTGGTTGGTCAGTTCATGCACCCTCTCTAAGGTGAGAAGCCGTCAAAGCACTGTTAGTTTGTCACCAGCAGCGCTTTACAAATTAGTTTTTCTGCCTGGAACTGCTCCTGTGTTTTCTGCAGACGCCGTACTATGTGCGGGACACTGGATTACCTTCCTCCAGAGATGATTGAAGGGAGCACTCACAGTGAGAAGGTGGACTTGTGGTGCGTTGGAGTCCTCTGCTACGAATGTTTAGTCGGCAACCCACCTTTTGAAACGGGCAGTCATCAAGAAACTTACAAAAGGATTAGCAAGGTTAGTTTGAGCCTTTTGTTGGCTAAATCTCATAATTGTATAATAAGGCAAAAATCAAAACTGCTGCCCCATATCATTGTCTGAGACGAGCTTGTCTCATACGTTCACTCAGTGTAGTTGAGGCTAACTTAATAGGGCTTTTGTAACACCCCCCGCATTTCTTGCATCAAAAAATTAATCTTTTTTGCTCCCACCCATTCAAATTTTGTTATCAATATCAAGCTGGGAGCAAAAAACATGCAGTTTTCGTCCACTTAGTGGAGTACATAATTAAGTTTACACCACACAAACCTTAGTTGATCAGATTAGCTCTGATTCCATCACATGCAAAGTTTTATCTTTTGACGGAAATTACATTTTTCATCCACGTCAACATTTAGGATCTCTGCATTCTGTTTTAAACTCTAAGCTTAAGCTCTGTGTGATACTTTTATGCTTTATGGACTTAATGGCATTTTGAGCCTCTATAGAAAAACTTTTTAACTCTGTTCTTTTAATTTTTTTTATTATGGATCGTATATTGTCTGAAATGAAGTAAATGATTTTGATGATGATGTTTTACATTAAGAGATCAAACAATATTTCAGAACCACACATAGTTTCTGTACGTGTCTTCTGTATCATGTTTGGATGAACCGTTTCTTCAACATCTGGTATTTTATTTAACTTTTGAAGTCCCTATACTGATGGTACATCCCGTGTTACTATTCTCAGGTGGATCTAAAATTCCCGTCAGTCGTCTCTGACGGTGCACGGGATCTGATCTCCAAGCTGCTTCGCCACAACCCCAACGACCGTCTCCCTCTTCGGAGTGTCATGGAGCATCCGTGGGTGCGGACCAATTCCAACAGGGTTCTTCCTCCAACCTGTCCCTCAGAGAAGCCCTAAGCTGCATTGACAATCAAGCATTCATGAAAAACTATTGAAGCAATATCACTGCCAAAAGCTTGAGGAGCCATTCTTCTGAGCACGTTTTATCGAGTATACATCGGATGGACCAGTGGGCCACGGATCCAGTTTTTACAGAAGCAGTTTTTTTCTTTTTAGGTATGGGAAGATGGCCTGTTGTGCTTCAAAATTTATGACTACAAAAACAAAACTGCAGATTATTTGATAAATCGTTTAATTGCACTAATTGTGTGTGTGTGTGTATACCTGTATATAAATTGTGTTCTTTGCTTTTATCTTTTTTTCCCTAGAGGTTATTCTTGTCATGTTCATAGATATTTTTAAGATGCGTTTATTTGATATAGTAATAAAATCTAAAATGTAAAGTTCAAACAGCATCCTTTAATCTGTTGTCGTAAAACACAACACCAGTATATCCATCCACTTCCAGAAAAGCGGTGACATACAGCGCATCTAAGAAATAACGACAAGACTACACCAGTGATGTGCTGAACCTTTAATCTGTTGTCGTAAAACACAACACCAGTATATCCATCCACTTCCAGAAAAGCGGTGACATACAGCGCATCTAAGAAATAACGACAAGACTACACCAGTGATGTGCTGAACAACTTTTATGCTCTGTTCAAGGCGCAGAACAATGTGGTAAGACCACCCACCCATGCGAGGATAAGGTGCTTCATCTGATAAAATGCTGGTGTCAGTCATCTAGGACATGATGAATTTAAAATAACGTTCAATACAAAAACAACTGGACTTTATTTGTAACAAGACTTTTTGCTCCTCATCCGAGGAGCTTGTTTAAGCCCCCAGTATAGCTCAGAGTATGCACGTACTACGCAGAGGCACAAGCGTATCCCTGCAGGGCATGTACGTGCAAAGCTCAAATTTTACGACCGCAAACGCGGTGTCGCACAATAAAGTGCCTGGTGCCAGACTGTTTTGTATGCAACACCATTTTATTAAATTCCCCTTCATCCTTGATCTGGCCTTTTGGTTTTTTTGCCAAAAGGCAAGTTCCTCCGACGCCATGACTGAAATTACAAGAAATGAACAAATTTGTCACGAGCGAATTAAACTCAGTTCAGCGTGGCTGCGGGACGTCTGGAGATTTCCTGGTGTGCTGGTCTGATGTGTGGGCTGCAGGACCAGCGCTCCTTTTTTTTTTTTTTAGTACTTTTTATTAATATATAAACACCGAACACCGCTGCGGCTGGAGCTGCCAGCTCTCGCCTTTTTTTTTCCTACTGACCTGTCAATTCAGTAGGCGTTTCAGACCAATCAGCGACGTCAATTTGTCCCATAGGTAAACGCTCTGCGCTGCAGCTGCTCAAATGACGTCAAGAATTTGGTGCAAAAACACGAGAATTTAGGCGAGAACGTACGCTGGGGTGTGGGGCTGAACTCTCTGTGTACAGTACACGCGTACGGACGGATGCAAAGCTATACTGGGGGCTTCAATTCAAAGAGCAGAGTGTGGGGTTCAGGTTATAAAGGCTGAGATAAGACACACATACTTATGTAGACTGACAAATCACTTAAAGGGCGAGGCATAGCTGCGCGCTGGACCGAGCGCGGCGCCACGCTGTGTGAGCGCCATGCGTGCGCCGCTGCACAAGCCTTTTGAACGCTCGCGCGAATGCGCAAAGCTCTTTTTTTACGACCGCGCACGCTTGCGCGGTGTCTCACAATAAACTGCCCTGGTGGCGGACTGTTTTGTATGACACACAAATTAATTAAATTCCTCTTTATCGCTGATCGGCCCTTTTCTTTTGTTTTTTTACCTAAAGTCAAGTAATTGCTTCATCCTCCGTTCACTCCATGACTGAAATGAATGAATTCATGTCCTACCTGGCAGCGCAATGTTTTAAAGGGGACCACATATTCAAAATTCACTTTTTAATGTTTTTTTTTACTCAACTTTGGGTATTTACTTCATAAAAAAACAGTCCTAAGGCCAAAAAAATGCACCCAGTGGTTTATTTACTCTAAGTAGATTTATTTATCTTTGATAAATACACTTCGTTTCCCACTTCCTGCGGTTTGTGACGTCACAAACCGCAGCCAACCACCTCAAACCTGAGTCCAGCCCCTCACCTAGCAACCCCTGGTTAGGCTCAACCCACTTCTGTATTAAACACATGACTGTTGTTTTTCATGATTTCATCTCATCTTTTGTTTATATGTTCTTAATTTCATGTGTACAGCACTTTGTTGCAGCTGTGTTTTTTTTAAATGGCTTTATAAATAAAGTATAATTGTTATTTTTATGTTTTAGTTCAATTTTTAGTGTATTTGCGATCGCTCCCAACGCGCAGCCGGCAAAAATTAAACGAGCGGACCCCCGGCGTAGGGACCGGCGGCAACGGGACACTGTTCTGGCGCGATGGAGCGGAGCTTCAATTGTACAGCCTCGCAGCAGCGAGGACCTTCTCCTTACGGATTAATTTACGGGAGACACTTGGTGAACTTTGTGTTGTCTTGACTGGAACAGCGATAACTCCCAAAATCTCTGCGTGCAACGAGCGGAGCTGGCGAACACCGGAAGAGGAACAAGCTAACATTAGCATCGGATTCGGGTGGTCTCATGCTAAAAGGAGCAGCAAATTGTGGCGCGCTCAGACGGGTTTCGGTAAGTTATCTTAAGCTAGCACTAACAGTAAGTCAAATGAGTAATAAAAAAAGAGCTAATTTTAAAACAACAACACATTACAGATACTGGCTGTTCAGAGGGCGTAAACAGATCGTTGAAGGGCGTGGACTTCAGAACTTGTATCAGAAACCGGTCGTTCAAAACGAAAGTTAAAAATGGCAGAATTAAAAAGGGTATAATTAATTATCTAAGAATTATTTTGTGTATTAAAATGAATTAATATTGTCAAGATAGCACACAGACATAACATAAAAATTTTAAAGACCTATATGTGGTCTCCTTTAACTATTTCCTGGTGGGCTGTGAGCAGCTGGAATAGCGCTCCCTGTTTTTATTTTTATTTTTTAGAAGTTTATATTAACATATAAAGTTAGAAAGACCGCAGCAGCGGAGCGAACAGCTGCTCGTCTGGAGCAAAGCCAGCGCTTGTATCACTGAGCTGTCAATCATTTCAGTAGGCGTGTCAGCAAGTGACCAATCAGCGACCTCAGTTTGTCCTGCTCTGCGCGCAGCTGATCACATTACAACAAGGATTTGGAGCGAGAACGCGAGCATTTAACGTGAGAAAGAAAGAAGAGCTCTGCCCGTGAACGCGTGCGCACAGAATGCACGCGTAGAGCAGCGTACAGTATATGGAGAACGCTCAGCTTTGCCTCAGCCTTAGTCTTTGTTAATCTAATTCACAGATGAGGCCCCTCTGTTCCCATCAGGTGTGAAAACTGGTTGTGAGCCATGTACAGTACTGTAGTGGGAGCATGAAGAGGAAACCAAGTGCCAGAATACGCATTGCCGCCTCCTTTTATACTCCGCCCACTTATCCAACAGGAATTGACGTTTCCCTAGCCAGGTATTTCTATACTGGTACATGATAAAAGCGGATGAGAGGAAAACTACGCAGAGTCAACCCACGGAAAGCTACCAGACCAGACAAGATTCCTGGAAGAGTACTCAGAGAATGTGTAGACCAGCTGGCATGTGTTCTCAGACATCTCCTTGAGCAGTACTGTCATTCCAATATGCTTTAAAACGATCATCATTCCAGTGCCCACAAATTTATCGGTATCATGCTTCAACAACACTGTCCCATATCACTCCTATCACCAAGTGCTTTGAGAGACTTGTCATGCAGCACATCAGACCTTACTGCCTCCCACTATGGACCCCACTGCAGTTTGCGTACCGTCCTAACCGCTCAGTGGACAAAACCATAGCCAACATACTTTACCTGGCTTCCACACACTTGGACAGCAAATCCACGTTAGGATGTGTTTTTAGACTTTAGCTCAGCATTCAACACCATCATTTTTCAACATCTGATTGGAAAGCTCAACATGCTGGGCCTGATCACCTCTCTCTGCAACTGGATTTTGGACTTCCTTACTGGGAGAATCTGTCCGGATCAGAAAGAACACCACCACACTGAGCACTGGAGCTCCCCAGGGCTGTGTGCTCAGCCCACTGCTGTTTACTCTGCTTACTCATGACTGTATAATGGGATCTTTGCAGATGACACAACTTTGCTGGAACTTATCAGGAATGGAATTCAATTCAGTTTATATAGTACCACAAAACAGAAAAGGACCACCCCACACATAATATCGATGGGTCCTCTGTGAAAATTGTCAAGAGCACCAAATTCCTTGGTGTTCACCTGGCGGAGGAACTCATCTGGACCGTTAACGCCATCGCCAAGAAAGCTCAGCATTGTCTCTACTTTCTGAGGAGGCTGAAGCTCATCTGCCACCTCCTCACCACCTTTTACAGAGGAACCGTCGAGAGCATCCTGAGCAGCTGCAACACTGTTTGGTTTAGAAATTGCACTACGTTGGACCACAACTCTCATCTCTCTTCCTCTCATGCACATTTTCAACAATCACTGCATCTGGAAAGCCCTCAGAATTGTGGAGAATATGTCTCACCCATCACATGGACTTTTTTTCCTGCCCTGTGGGAGAAGGTACCCAGTGGAGTGGACTGTCCATTGTGTTAGGTGTCACCTAATGCAAGAGATATCACATCCTTTGGGTCCTCCTGAGCCAATATCTAGGTTGCAGACTAGGAGCCTTCACATGCTAGCATCACTATAGATTGTAACTAGTTGTAGTAGAACATGCTTAAGAAGCATATCACAATTTCGCACAAGCTTTTGTGAGTTATTCTAAAAATAATTAAGTTTTATTGTGTTGTACAGTTTCCATGGATTCATGTGGCATTGTAGCCCACTGCAATATCAGGGGTCTGCAACCTTTATGATCAAAAGAGCCATTTCTGGCCATGTTCACTAAATTAAATGTGTCTGGACCACAATACAGGTAGTCCCCGATTTACGAGCGCTCTGATCTACGAGGTTCCAGACTTACGAGCTGGCAAATTTTTGGAAAAAACGCAAAAAATACTGAGTTTTCATGTGTTTTTTCACCACAGTTCGTTAGCTAAACATGTGGACACACGTTTCCGATCATTTTTATAATAATAATAATAATAATAATAATAATTGTCTAATCTTGTCATCTGCGTATGTTTCCCATACACAGACGAAATTCGTCTCTGCATTTAACCCAACCACCTACCAGGTGGTGCAGTGAGCAGCCATAGAAGGCGCTCGGGGAGCTGGAGAAATAGGTGTGCACTCATAGACACCCCAAGGTGTGTAGTGGCCGGGACGCGAACCCGCGTCCTTCGGGTCCCAAGTCAAACGCCCTAACCACTACACCATCTTGGCTTTTATGCACTCATAAGCAGTTTTTTGATGAAAAACGAGTGTTTGTAGTCGCGCTAGCGAAACCGTTCCAATTTACGAGCGAAATTCCGGACTTACGAGAGACATGGCAACCGTTCCGAAATACGAGATTTCCGGTTTACGAGCGCCTCGTAACGGATCTCGCTCGTAAATCGGGGACTACCTACCTGCTACAACTGGAATTCTCAACTGGTGGCCCACAGACAACTTTGTTGGAGGGCACATTAATGGGTAGCAGTGATTTTTATCAAACTAAAAATATATATTGATTTTTAACATTTATTGATGTTTTTACGTTCTAAGACAAAATAAAAGACGATATTCTTGTAAAGGAAAAATGTATATATTTTTTGCCCAGTTTCTAAAACTTAAAACAATAAACTATATGCATTCTTATGTGATTTGTTTTTTTTTTATTGTAGAGAAATTATGTATCCTACTTTGAAGAAATAAAGCGTAAAGTGAATTAGTATGCTTTACTCCTTGTAATGATTCTAGTATTCATATATTTACAAAATAAATTACAAGAAAACTGCTAAAACTAGCCATTTTAGTTGTTGTCAGAGTCAGAGAGTCTTTATTATTGTCATTTGCACTGTATGTGGTACATGTGATGAAAACGAGATTATGTACACAGGGTCCCAGTTACATCCAACAACAAATGCAAGAGAAAAACAGTAATAACATCTAGGATTAACTAAGAAAAACATCAACTAGTAATACACTAAGCCCTAATGTAGTAGAAAAACATCATTATAAACAGCAGCACGAACATGAGTCTGTATGAGCAGATGGTCACAGATGAACACAGCAACAAGAAAACAGATCAGCATCAGCATGATGTGATATTTTGCAGTGTTTATTCTTATTATTTATTTATTCATGAGTCTAACAGCCTCAGGGTAGAAGCTGTTCCTCAGTCTAGTGGTTCTACATTTGATGCTCCTCAACCTCCGTCCTGAGGGGAGTGGGGCAAAGAGTGAGTGTGCTGGGTGAGTGAGGTCTTTCATGATGCAGGTGGCTCTTTTCCTGCATCTGGAGGTGTAAATGTCTGTGATGGTGGGGAGACTGACTCCAACAGACTTCTGTGCAGCCTTCACCACTCTCTGTAGAGCTTTCCTCTCTGCAACTGTGCAGCCTCCATGCCACACATTGATGCTGGAGCACAGGACGCACTGCACAGGGCCGGATTTATGCAGGGGCTTACAGGGGCTTGAGCCCGGGGCCCCCAGAGCCTCCGGACCCGCCCCCTAAGTTTTTTTTTGTGCACGGATAGTCTCAAACACGTTGTCTCACAAAGGAGAAAACTGTTCTTGTTAGGTTTTATGTAAAACTGGATGATTTTATCTTTTATTCGCTTCAGCGCGGCCGGTCCCCTCCCGCTGCCGGCGGGGGAGGGAGGGGGTGTGTGCGGCCGGTCCCCTCCCGCTGCCGGCGGGGGAGGGGGGGTGCGCGCAGCCGGTCCCCCACCCACCGCTGGTGATAAGGAAGAGAAAGTGGAGGTGGAGGTGAATGGAGAAATAAAAAGTGCAGGAACGGAGGCAAAGGAGCTGGTGTAGGAGAAAGCAGGGGCGGCTGTAGAAGAAATGGAGCTGGGGCCCCCCAAACCAGGTGAAGAAACAAGGGAAGAGAAAAAATGAAGTTGCTGCAAGCGTGTTGCAGGGAAGTTTGTGTTGAAGTCCAGGCAACAATAGCTATTCAGTGATTTTATTTTGTGATGGAAGCATCATATTCTAGTTTCAAACCCTAACATGTGGTTTTGTCTTTAACCAGTTCAGGGTTGTTTGTAGTTTGTGACAACTGGCATATTAAAGTTGTAAGTTGTGAAAACTTACTATTCAGTCATTTTCTGCTCATCATCTGAACCAAAGCAAAACAAACAAACATATATATATATATATATATATATATATATATATATATATATATATATATATATATATATATATATATATATACATATATGTATATATATATATATGTATATATATATAC
>JBBPBX010008342.1:25391-44689 GCA_038048925.1 Garcialebias charrua | reverse complement strand
AGGTGAGAACTGGGCTGCTCAGACCAGCTCGTCTCAGACGTCTGAGGAAGTAGAGTCTCTGATGACCTTTCTTGATCAGGCTGGTGGTGTTGTTGCTCCGGCTGATCATTGTTTGTGATGCATCCCACCACCGCTGTATCATCTGCAAACTTAACAATATGACAGCCTGGATGTGTGGCTGTACAATCATATGTGAGCAGAGTGAACAGAAGAGGGCTCAGCACACATCCTTGAGGAGAGCCAGTGCTGAGGGTAATGGTGGAGGAGGAGAAGTTGTGGATCTTCACGGACTGTGGTCTGTTTGTTAAGAAGTCTAGTACCCAGTTACAAATGGAGGGGCTTAGTCCAAGTGTGGATAGTTTGTCTATCAGAGTTTGGGGGATCATGGTGTTGAAGGCAGATGTGAAGTCCACAAAGAGCATACGCACGTATGAGTCCTTCTGATCCAGGTGGGTGAGAGCAGTGTGGACCACAGAGGAGATGGCGTCCTCTGTTGATCGGTTCTCGCGGTATGCATACTGATGAGGGTCCTCGTTGATGTTGACGGTTGTCTTGATGTGGGACATGACCAGTTTCTCAAAACATTTAGCGACTATCGGGGTGAGGGCCACCGGTCTATAGTCATTCAGACCAGTCACTGTGGAGCTCTTTGGGACTGGGATGATGGTGCGGTCTTCAGGCAGGTGGGAACTGACTCCAGTGCAAGTGAGGTGGTGAAGATGTCAGCCAGCACCTCACAGAGCTGGTCCGCACATTCCTTCAGAACTTTCCCTGGGATGTTGTCTGGTCCGGTTGCTTTATGAGGGTTGATCCTTCTGAGACTGCCTCTCACTTCTGCTGCGGTCACTCTGAGATGCTCTTCATCTGGTGATGAGGTGAGTCTGGTGCTAGCTGGTCTGTTTGGGTCTTCAAAACGTGCATAAAACTTATTGAGGGCATCAGGCAGAGATGGGTCCTTGGGGCATTGTTTGCTCTTGCCTTTGTAATCTGTTATGCATTTGATGCCCTTCCACATGCTCCGTGGGTCTTGTGAGGTGAACTGTCCCTCGATCCTCTGTGCATATGTGGCCTTGGCCTTCTTAATGCCAGCAACCAGTTCTTTCCTGCTCTTTCTCAGTTCCTCTGTGTTTCCAGACTTGAAGGCAGTGTTCCTGGCTGCCAGCAGGGTGCGGACCTCTTTATTTAACCAGGGTTTTGTTATAACAACCAATAAAATTCAGTTTTATTTCAGTTTTGGTAAAAGCTTGAAAGAGCTGCTGCAGAGGGACCAAAGAGCCACATGTGGCTCCAGAGCCACAGATTGCAGACCCCTGTTATAGATATTTTAAAATATTGTTACTATGTTAAAGGGGACGCAAACAGAAAACACAGAAATTATCTCTCGGTGAGGGTTAGAACATTTAATAATTTATTTTTTCTTGACTATTTAAAAAAGCAATTTTTTTTTCCATTTTCTTTAGGAATACAACTTTCTTATTAGCCATTAAGGAAAAATGTAGGCCAAAATACTTTTTAATTCTTTTTGTCGTGTACAGAAAGATGAAAATAAATGGAGATTTTTTTTTTTAAATATAGCAGAACAGTCACGTTTATGCAGGTGTTTGAGTCAAACAGTCCACCTGTTTCCTGTTCAAACATGTACTCTAAGGCATACATTTTGCATGCAACAGATGCATCATAAAATATGTGTTGTTTTTCCAAAGCCCATATGCCTCCACCTTTACATGAAGTTGTGAAAGAGGAAACGGGCAGTACTGTTCATGTGCTGGCAAACCCAAGTACCGGTAACCATGAGGAAAGTATCTTTTTTTTGTTTTGTATTTTTTCTTTTCATTTACCCTTTATTTATACAGGTAGTCTTTTGACATCATCCCATTTATGTCTGCTTTTGTAACGCAAGACGACATTGTGAAGCAATTCAAGGTTAGAAATACAGATATTTGTAGTAAAAAAAAACTAACTATATTATTACTATTATTCACTAGCCTGGTTAAAACCAGACCCTTGTCCTTCACTTCGCTTCGGACTATAGGCAGTGAAGGGAAATGAGAATTGAGCGGAGCTGTGCAGGAAGGCGAGGGCCAGGCTAATTATTCTCTATTTTTCATTGTTTTTTATTTATTTATTTATTTTTAATTTATTTATTGAAAGAGAGTAATTTACAAAAATGTAAAGGCATATTAACAACCAGTGTTAAACAACTCTCAGCAGGGCACTAAAGGGAACAAGAATCAATAAACTGGACAAAAACGTATTTGAATAACCAAGTAAGTAAATAACAGTAGTGTATAACTAAAATATACAGGAAAATAAAAAATAAAAATAAAAGAAAACGTTATGGCCTGTGTTGACTGCTTTATGGGTCCAAGAATATACTATGATCTTCAAACGCTCCAAGAAGGGATTGTGCATTTTTTTTGTTCATCATCTTCAAGGCTTTGAGATAATTGTCTGTGAGATAGTTTTTAAAGGCAAAAAAGAGTGGTTTTGTCTTTCTCCATTTGGAAGTGTGGATGAAAAATTTTCCCAGGATAATCAGGTCCAGTTTTCTGTTTTCCAGAAGGATACCATATAATAGATTCTCTTGTGAAGGGAGTGATTTGGATTTTGGACGATAGCCAGTCTTGTATGTCCTCCCAAAACGTCCCAGAGTAGATACAATGGAAAAACAGATGATCAGTTGTTTCAATGTCCGTCTCACAAAACACACAGTTGTTATGATCAATACTGTAACTATTTTTCATTGTAACTTGTCATTTGTTTAAATACAAAGAGGCGGGTCGTTGCTGGTAGCAACCAATCATTTACGCGTTCTGGCAGACGCTCTATCCAATGGGAGAGTTTCTTCTTCGACGCTCTGACCAATTGCGTTCGCGCACACTGGCATTTTTGAAAACCGTTGGCGGAAACATAAAAGAAGAAGAACATCGAACGAAAAGAAGGTTTTTAAGAGGGAACTTGTCTTTCCACGCTGCGCAGTTAAAACTTGTTTTTCTACATACTGTACTGAGATGCAGGTATTGTATTTTCTAATAGGAATATATACATATAACTTCTAAAATCTTTATGAAATTCTTCATAGGCTGGAAATCATTGTTCAAAGTGATGCTAACTAAGTGAGCTAACTTTTAGCAAACGTTATGTCACCTAATTGTTCATCTTCCTGTGTTTATAAACATGTAACATTAACTTATAACGTGACAAGGCACACTGTTGTAACGTATTATCGACGAAAACGCGTGTAAATAATAAGAAAACTTTAAATGTGGCGTTACTTTGACAGACGACTGCACTCATGGTTACACCAGCTTCGTGTACAATACACGAAGCTGGTGTAAATACAGTGTATTTGTGTACTTCACGTGAAAATCTTGCACTAACTTTTCACAAGTTCATTAATTTACCTATCGACTTTGCAGTTCCTTTCAACTTAATTATTATTTAATTATTTACCCACCATACTGTTTGTAACGCATCTGTTTTTTTATTATTATTATTTAAAACAGGTCTCTTGTAAATAAGTCCTTGTGACTCAATGAGACTAACCTGTTTAAATAAATGTAGGCTGTTTTAGCAACTCTATATGCATAAGTGGAAATTATTGTAAAAATGGAGAAAATGCTTTTAAATTAAAATGCCACAAATCTAATCAGAACATAAACCATAGTAATGTGTCATGCTGTGTATATAGAGTAGGTTTTGCTTATGAGAACTAATATACTGTACTGGTAGTTTGGAAAACATTACTGTACTGTACTCTGATGGCCTGATGCATGCTCAATGATCCAGGTAGAAAAATCTAAAAATGTTAATTCTGGTCCTCTGGACATTCAAAAAAAAATCTGAATGTCCAGAGGACCAGAATTAACTTTTTTAGATTACTCTGATGTATTAAAAACAAATTGGCTCTCCTGTACTTTTGAGTAGTTCTGAGTCTTCTTTTTGTTGTTTACTTAACAGAATAAGGAGAATTATGAGCCCAGAGGTCTCCAAAGACCAGTAAGTACCAAAGGGTTAAAAACCACAGAAGATGGTCAACATTTGTGTGGTACATGTACATCTAAAATGTAGAATAAATCTGTGAAACTATTTGAAAAATACTTTTTGATCATTGGTGTTTTCTGTGTGTAAAATAAAAGTGATTTAGTCTAATTTTACTGCCAATATTTAATTGCTGTATTTTAATTGGTTTGCTCTGAATTTTAGTTTGCAACTCCAAGCATGATTACAGGACCACAGCGTTTTCCTGTGAAGTCACAAGCTGAGACGAGCAAAAATGTCACAGGTACCAACTTTCTCCTCACATCCAGATCGGAGCTTTAAATTGAGAAGTGTTTGTACTTGGACTCTTTGCTAATGTTGTATTGTGACTTTTAGGTCCAGGAAGAGAATGTGTTGGCTCATCTTCTACTTCTCAACCCAAGTAAGTGTACTCAGATACTACAAACTATGCTTGATTTTTATTTATTTATTTAATTTGTTCGTTTAACAAACTTAAACTCATTTAATTTCAATATCAGGAAAAAAATTTCACTTGATGACTTTGACATTGGTCGGCCGCTTGGAAAGGGGAAGTTTGGCAACGTCTACCTTGCAAAGTTGAAGAAAGTGGAAGCCATTGTAGCACTGAAGGTGTTGTTTAAGTCACAAATGGAGAAGGAAGGTGTGGAGCATCAACTCAGGAGGGAAATTGAGATTCAATCCCACCTCAGGTTAGTAGCTCATATGTCTGGTCCTCTGGATGGTTTTTCTTTGTTGAAACGTTTAATCTTTTTATCCAACTTCAGTCTGAAACACTGCAACAAACTCGGTCTTCTAAATAGCACCTTCTCATTGTGGTCCAACCAGTTTGCTGCTGACAGCCAGAACTAGTTGTTCACATGAAATAGAGGACCATCAGCCTAACAGATCGTTAGAGCCCTGGTCATTCGTTCCCGATTAGGGCTGAACAATTAATTGCATTTGCAATAATATCGCAATATGATTAAAATGAGATTTTCTAATCGCGAAAGCTGCAGTTTGACTGGTCACGTGACACAAATCTTTATCAACACTTTAAAAAACACACAGACATTTACGATGGTTGCATGGCTAGAATGACAACAACCAGTGCTTCAACTTCAAGTAAGCAAAGTATCAGCCGACAGGGATCACTGACCGAACTGTTTGAACTTCAAACAGTAATTTTTTTATATCTAATTTTTTATATTTATTTATTAACTGTCATGTGAAGTTCAGACAGTAGTTAGGAAGTTCACTTAACATGTTTACTATTATGTTTATGAAATAAGAAAAAATAGAAATGGTGAAAAGAAAAGGCATAGATTTGTTTGCTTTATTGTAATGTCTGCTTTAAATAAATCTGACATTGTTTATTATAAAACAGATTGATTTATTGCTTCTGTTTGTTGAAAAATACTTTAGAAGATATTTAAAAAAAAATCGTGTTTTAAATTGTAATTGCAATTTATAGGAAAAAAATTGCAATTAGATTATTTTCCAAAATCGTTCAGCCCTATTCCCGATGGCCGCTTGCTATTCACAGGGTGTTATGGAGAGTTAGGACTGTATGTTGATTTTTAGGAGTTTAGCTGGAGCACTTCATCCACACAGACACTCCGATCAGAGAGTGAGTCCTGACACAGCAAGATGGTGTTTTTCTTGGAGTTTAATTAACTGACCAGTTTGTTTACAGCATGCAGTTTCCTTTTTCTGAGCTGTAACTTCTTCCTAACTGAAAGTAACTGGCATTAACTGTCCCTTTTTCTGTCTGTCTGGTATCTGAAATAAAAGAAAATGGCTAAATAAGAACAAGCTAACAAATAGCTTAGCTTACAAGACAGAACCTTAAACATGAAATAAACACTTGGGCTGTCTCATATTTGCGCCAAAATCGCCACCCCATTTATATATGAAAGAAGAAATTAGCGCTCATTAACGGTGCATTAAGCTCACCTTTGTCACAAACGCAGACAGGCATCAACGATAAACACCAACGGCTATAAAACCAACGGCTTTTGCTCAGCTATTTATATCCCCAAGGACCCCTTAGCTGTCTAAAAAGATGCCTGACGTAAAATACGAATGTAAACAATACAGAAATATTAGGGAATTTATAACAGCCGCCCCCAGAATAGCCTAGCTATTATGTAAAGTCTATTAAATTCCCTAAGATGAAGTGGAGTCCTGTATTTTGTCCATCATCAGGTGGAATGGCCGACAGCTGGACCATACGTGGTACCGGCCGCAGGTAGGTCTTCTCTCCAGTCCGAACCTCAGCTGACCGGATCCGACCGTCTGCACTCTCGATCACCTTGACAACCTCCCCGATGGGCCACGGTGCTCTCTGAAGCTGGGGATCAACCATCATGTCGATCGTGCTCTGCGTGAGGTCATCAGTAGGCCGCCTCCACTTCTGCCGAACTTCCAAGAACGGAAGGTGATGCCGCAGGAACTGCACACAGAAGTGGTCCACCATCATCTGACAGTGGCGCCAACGTCTTCTTGTGACGGTGTCAGGAGTGTAAGATGCTTGGGGTAAGGAGGCGTCCCGCCGCCCCATCAACAACATATTTGGCGTCACTGGATCAGGCTCAGCTATGTCTGATGAAACATAGCCTAAGGGCTTGGCGTTGAGAATGCCCTCAACCTTGATCTTCTTACGTATGTGCAGGAACTCGTAGTACGAGTTGGCTCGCTCCGTCTGGTAGGACTCGATCTCCTCCAGCTTCATGGTGTCCACGATGGCTGCCAGAGACTGCTGGCACCGCTCCTTCTCCTGCTGAGCCGCACAGCTCAGTTGGGAGCTCAGCAGCTTGGGCATCTTCCTCTTGCACGGATGAGGAACGTGGACGTCCACTTCCTCGTCTGAGAGGCGGAGCTTGAGCTTGGCTCCCGAGGAGTCAGACTCTTGGTCTCCACACTGAGGGGAGGAACACTCCGAGGTGTTGCTGCTGTCCGTCTGAGCTGCCGGCTGGATGCTGGTTTGACTCTGCTCTTCGGCTGCGGACGAGGATTCGGGTTTCTCGTCAGCTGGCATGGCCTCCATCAGATCAGGGTGGAGCTCAGCTTTGGATTCAGAGACACCTTCTGAACTCAGGCTGCCTTCGAGTGGTTCAGTTCTGTTGGTCTCTGAGCTCTGTGGGAGGTCAGTCCTCTCCTCAGGCTTGTGTTCAGGACTGATACAGGACACGTTGTCCTCCATATGAGACCCAGGACAAAAGGCTGCATCGTCACTAGGGGGCCAGGACTTCTTGCAGTCTGGATAGCTTATGATCCTGTTGTCTTCTGAGCCCTTGGACTCAGTTTTATTTAAACTGGGTGATTTCTCCCCTTCAGCAGAGACGGGAATGTGCAAACTGGTGGACAGTACTGGACTCCCCGCCCATTCTGTTTGTAGGTTCTCTGAACCAGTCTCCATGTCCTCTTCTTCTGGTCTGTCGGGGTTTGCCACAGGATTGTTGCTATGGTCAGTAAATTCTCTCTCACTATCACGAACCAGCTTGGGCAGTTCAGGTACAGGAACAGGCTGCTTCGGCGGCTGGAAACTGTATGTGGACTGTGGCATGGTGTACTGTGGCAGGGAAGAACTGTATCCATGAGGAGCTGGCCCCACCATGACAGGCACTGGCTGGTAGACTGTCTGTACTGCAGGATGCTGAAACTGGAGAACAGTTTGTGGAGATGGACCTGGCTGATAACCTGACGGCTGCAAGATGGGCTGCGTAGTAATAATCGGTGGGGGCTGGTGCACAGGAGGTGCAGTGATAACTGGTGTATGCTGATACACAGGCTGTGCAGCATTAACCTGCAGGGGCTGATACAAAGGCTGTGCAGTGTTAACTTGCGTCGGCTGATACACAGGCTGTGCGGTTTGATAAACAGGCTGTGCCGCGTTAACTTGCGTGAGCTGATACACAAGCTGTGCGGTGTTAACTTGCGTGGGCTGATACACAGGCTGTGCGGTTTGATACACAGGCTGTGCCGCGTTAACTTGCATGAGCTGATACACAGGCTGTGTGGTGTTACCTTGTGTGGGTTGATACACAGGTGGTGGAGTTTGATACACAGGCTGTGCAACATTAACTTGCGTGGGCTGATACACAGGCTGTGTGGTGTAACCTTGTGTGGGCTGATACACAGGCTGTGGCACTGCCATAGGGGTGTAGAGGTTCTGGCACTGAAGCATAATGTTGTTTGATAGTGATGTGGGTTGCAGCACATGACGTGGTGTTGCTGGAGCCAGGGGTTGACGTGCTGGTGTTGACACAGCTGGATGTGGCTGGTATTCTGTATAGGCTGGACCTGTATAATTGGGCTGGTATTGTTGAGCATTTACAGCTGTAGTCACAGGATTAATTATTTGATAGGCTGGTTGGTATAACGTAGACATTGTGTTATACTGGCTTGTCTTATCGACTGCCGCCGCTGGGAAATGACGCTGTGAGAACCCGAGTGCTGAAAACAGCTGGCCATCTTGAATAGCAGACTTGGTCTGCAGGCTGAGTGACTGCAGCTGTTGTGCACTGGCACTTAGATTGTCATCCTGATGAGGGGCAGCATAAAGGCTCGGATATAGTCGCGCTTTGGTCCACAAGCTGGAGCGCGCGGGCAGCGCGCGCACTGTGCTGTGCGGCTTCATGCGTTTATAGTGTAGCACGGCAGCGCATGTCAAAGTGCTGTTCTTTTACTGACCAGCAGGTGGCAGTACCCTCTAAAACCTGTGCATATGTTGCAAGAAAGGGTGTAGAAGAAGAAATCTACCGTAGAAGAAGAACTGTTTGAAATCACACAACAAAAACAAATGACTTTCTGCTCGCTCGGGGGATTAAATACATTTGTATCAAATAAAAAACATTCCTCCATGCGTCGCGACGCCGTTTCCACGACCACAGCGGCGCAGACAGCTGCAGGCTCTGGCGTGAAGGCTGTCGGTGAGGTCCCTACCCGACCTGTCAATCAATTCGGCGCGCGCGCTAGGCTTGCGGAGCTTCAAAATCTGGGAGGTGCACGACCACGCGCGAAGCCAACGCGCTGGCCAAAGCGCGGGGGCGGGGACTTCGCGATTGCGTCACTTTGGCCGCGCGCTCTCTCGCGCCCTATGCGACGCGTCAACTATATCCTAAGCTTAAGACATTAGTGACTGAGGAACTTGGTAGTCCTGGAGGTGAGCTGGTAGCTGTCGTGGCCGTTCTGTTAATCTTGATGTGTCCATTTTGCTGATATGAGTGAAGTAATCCGGCTCAGAAGGACCAAATGTTATGGAGAGTTAGGACTGTATGTTGATTTTTAGGAGTTTAGCTGGAGCACTTCATCCACACAGACACTCCGATCAGAGAGTGAGTCCTGACACAGCAAGATGGTGTTTTTCTTGGAGTTTAATTAACTGACCAGTTCGTTTACAGCATGCAGTTTCCTTTTCTGAGCTGTAAATTCTTCCTAACTGAAAGTAACTGGCATTAACTGTCCCTTTTTCTGTCTGTCTGGTATCTGAAATAAAAGAAAATGGCTAAATAAGAACAAGCTAACAAATAGCTTAGCTTACAAGACAGAACCTTAAACATGAAATAAACACTTGGGCTGTCTCATATTTGCGCCAAAATCGCCACCCCATTTATATATGAAAGAAGAAATTAGCGCTCATTAACGGTGCATTAAGCTCACCTTTGTCACAAACGCAGACAGGCATCAACGATAAACACCAACGGCTATAAAACCAACGGCTTTTGCTCAGCTATTTATATCCCCAAGGACCCCTTAGCTGTCTAAAAAGATGCCTGACGTAAAATACGAATGTAAACAATACAGAAATATTAGGGAATTTATAACACAGGGGGTCAATTGATGCTTGCAGTAACGACATTGTAAAAGGGTGAAAGTTGAACATGGAGATCCCGGCCCCTGTTTAAAAATGTACAGGTTCTCTCTACAAACATGTCTTCCCAAAAGCTGAAGTGGTGATTTAAATATGCTGATGTAATCATAACTTTTTTTAAGGTAGCTAGGCTTCTGTTTTTTGATTCTTGAAGATGCTTTTCTTCTCTGCTGAGAAGTTTTCTCATTTCAAAATTAAAGGTATGGTATTGTTGTTGGGCTATTGAGATCGGTCAGGTCTTTAGCAATGGCCTGACGGTGAGATGTTTAAGTTGCACGCGTGAATGTATAATCTTGGTATGAAACTGTCAGGAGAGCAGACGACGAGTGTGTGTTGGGAGTGCAGCAAGTGACTTTTTCCATCCCATAACAATAGTGGAAGTGGTGCCTCGAGAATAAAATTAACAGTATGATTTACATTTTTGTCCATTTTCATTTTCCATTTCAGGCATCCAAATATCCTTCGCTTCTACAATTATTTCCATGACCGGAAGCGGGTTTTTTTGGTGTTGGAGTACGCTCCACGTGGAGAAATGTACAAAGAGCTACAAAAACACGGACGTTTTGATGATCAGCGAACTGCAACGGTAGGAGCTGAACCAAATGGACTAATTGTTAGAGGCTGAATTACAAATACACTCAGTATGTGAAACACTGAACCTGATGGTCTCAAGTTGTTTTAATCTGACACTTAATTTGACGTTCCCAGTACATGGAGGAGATATCTGACGCTCTCACCTATTGCCACGAGAGAAAAGTAATTCATCGGGACATCAAGCCAGAGAATCTTCTTCTGGGCTTTGCAGGAGAGCTAAAAATAGCTGACTTTGGTTGGTCAGTTCATGCACCCTCTCTAAGGTGAGAAGCCGTCAAAGCACTGTTGTTAGTTTGTCACCAGCAGCGCTTTACAAATTAGTTTTTCTGCCTGGAACTGCTCCTGTGTTTTCTGCTCACATCCTGTTGCTCTCATCCAGACGCCGTACTATGTGCGGGACACTGGATTACCTTCCTCCAGAGATGATTGAGGGGCACACTCACAGTGAGAAGGTGGACTTGTGGTGCATTGGAGTCCTCTGCTACGAATGTTTAGTCGGCAACCCACCTTTTGAAACTGCCAGTCATGCAGAAACTTACAAAAGGATTAGCAAGGTTAGTTTGAGCCCTTTGCCAGCTAAATCTCATAATTACTGTAATTTTCACTGTATAAGTCACACTTTACTGTATTTGCATATACAGTACAGTACAGTACAGTATTAGCATGTCTGTGACTTATACAGCTAAGTGACATTGTTTTTTTCCCTCCATATTTATAACCCAGTTTTAGTTGAGATCCAACGATTTCATTCATTCTGACATGGAAAATATTGAACACTACCATTTTCAGCCACTAGATGGCCCTTAACTACCGTAATGTGGCAAGACTTGCCATACCAAGCCACCATTAGCCTGGTTAAAACCAGACCCTTGTCCTTCACTTCGCTTCGGACTAGGGTCTGGACTTTCTCCATTGAGAAACGATTCTTGCTGGAGGCGTGGCCTCTGCTGATGGCTGCTCCCCCGTGGTCTGCTGAACTTGACTTCAGTTCCGCCTCCTGCTGAATTTTCTCTCGCTGCCTTTGCATATGTGTAGTGGCTAAGGCTTTTGACTTGGGACCCGAAGGACGCGGGTTCGCGCCCCGGCCACTACACACCTTGGGGTGTCTATGAGTGCACATCTAATTCTCCAGCTCCCCGAGCGCTGACTACGGCTGCTCGCTGCACCACCTGGTGGTGGTTGGGTTAAAGGCAGAAGACCAATTTCGTCTGTCAAGTATGGGAAACATACACAGATGACAAATGTGACAAATTATTATTATTATTATAATTATATTATTATATTCTGTGTTTATATGTTAATAAAACGTTCAAATAAAATAAAACCATGGATCGCTGGTCCAACACACCAGAAGACCAGGGGCCTCATGTATCAACCGTGCGCACGCACAAAAACCGTGCGCACGTCACTTTCCACGCAAAACCCCGTATGTATCAAAACTGAACTGAACGTGAATATCTGCGCACCTCCACGCAAGCTCCCCTGTTGGCGTACGCACGTTTCTGTGGTCTTTGTTCCTTTGGCGACACTTACAGGTGATTCTGAGAAACTGTGTCCATGATGTGAAAACAATCATTAATCCCACCAAACACACATGATTAACGATTATTACATCCACATGGACGCAATTAGATGAGTGGATATAAAAGCATGCGCCAAATAGTGGCAACGATATTGACAACAATGAGATGTGATTTCTTTAAATAAGAAGTTAACCAAGCTGTACCAATATGCCTACGTTTAGGTCAGTGTGTAGCGTGCTTGCCTTTAGTTCCAAAGGTCATGAGTTCGAATCTCGCATGGTACAACGTTTTTCTTTTTTTTTTCCTTCCAGATTTAAATACACATGAAAACTATTTACAAAACAAGAAATCGTCTGCTTCCTTTCATTTCATGTATTGTTCTATTTCTTGTTGTTTCATTAAATAGTTTTCCTGTGTTCTTTAAATCTGGAATAAACAAAATAAAAAAAACGTTGTACCATGCGGGAGTCGATCTCACGACCTTTGGGACGAAGGGCGTGCGCGCTCACCACTAACCTATACAGGCATGTAAGAGCAGCTTGGTCAACTTCTTATTTAAAAGTGGATGGTTTGTTTTGCGCTGAGCGTGCCAAATAAAGCCTTTTTCCGTGCTTCTCTGCCTCACTCAGAAGTGATTCCTGTTCACAGTCCGTGAAGTTCCTCTTTTTTCCACGTTCCGACATGATTTGCAATGGAGCAGAGACGACATTCCTGTCGTGCATGGCATATTTAAATGACTTTGCATATTTATACGGAGGCGTGTCAAAGGCGGAGTCGGCCACTCTCTCATGTGCGCTCAATTCCACGTTGATTGTGATGTACAAAAGGAATGTGCGTGGATACCGGTGTACGCACAGTTTGATAAATCTGGATTTTTTTGTGCGTAGACACTTTTCTGGATTTGACCGTACGTCACTTTTCAGTAAGAAATCCACGCAAGTCTTTGTACATGAGGCCCCAGGAAATCTGATGGGACTCGGGCAGCAACGTAAAACCCGAGTTTAATTCTCGTGACAACCTCAGTCATTTCCTTGTTCATTTCACTCAGCGGAGGGAGAGGAGGAGGAGGAGGAGGGAGCGATGATCACTTTTGGCAACAAAACAAAAGAAAACTCCAGATAAGGGATTAAGAAGGGGAAATTAATACATTTGTGTCACATATAAAACAGTCCTGCATCGCTTTGAATGAGAACATGCGAATGCTCGCTGGCTGCGCTGGGACAGGTGGGGTGTTCTGTGAAGATTGGATGTATCATGAAGATGCCATACGCGTAGCACAAACGCATGGATATAGCTGTGAAGATTGGATGTATCGTGAAGATGCCATACGCATAGCACAAACCCACGGCTGCACCTATCCGCTGTGAAATCTGTATATTCTTCAGTTTAACAGCTGAAAAAGAAACTAAAGAAACAAAACAAACACAGTTGACACATCAGTAGGAACAAATTGAAATATAGAATAATGAAAAAATATAAAATACAAAATAATGTAAAATACATTTAGGAGAGTTAAGGATAAGCGAGTCTAAAGAGATGTGTTTTCAGAGCAGTCAGAGAAACTAGCAGTTTATTATGACACCTCCACTAGCTGGTTAACAGCTGTATGACATCTTCACTAGCTGGTTAACAGCTGTATGACATCTTCACTAGCTGGTTAACCACTGTATGACACCTCCACTAGCTGGTTAACAGCTGTATGACACCTTCACTAGCTGGTTAACCACTGTATGACACCTCCACTAGCTGGTTAACAGCTGTATGACATCTTCACTAGCTGGTTAACAGCTGTATGACACCTTCACTAGCTGGTTAACCACTGTATGACACCTCCACTAGCTGGTTAACCACTGTATGACACCTCCACTAGCTGGTTAACAGCTGTATGACATCTTCACTAGCTGGGTAACAGCTGTATGACATCTTCACTAGCTGGGTAACAGCTGTATGACATCTTCACTAGCTGGATGACAGCTGTATGACACCTTCACTAGCTGGGTAACAGCTGTATGACATCTTCACTAGCTGGGTAACAGCTGTATGACATCTTCACTAGCTGGGTAACAGCTGTATGACATCTTCACTAGCTGGATGACAGCTGTATGACATCTTCACTAGCTGGGTAACAGCTGTATGACATCTTCACTAGCTGGGTAACAGCTGTATGACATCTTCACTAGCTGGGTAACAGCTGTATGACATCTTCACTAGCTGGGTACAGCTGTATGACATCTTCACTAGCTGGTTAACAGCTGTATGACATCTTCACTAGCTGGGTAACAGCTGTATGACATCTTCACTAGCTGGGTAACAGCTGTATGACATCTTCACTAGCTGGATGACAGCTGTATGACACCTTCACTAGCTGGGAAACAGCTGTATGACATCTTCACTAGCTGGGTAACAGCTGTATGACATCTTCACTAGCTGGATGACAGCTGTATGACACCTTCACTAGCTGGTTAACCGCTGTATGACATCTTCACTAGCTGGTTAACAGCTGTATGACATCTTCACTAGCTGGGTAACAGCTGTATGACATCTTCACTAGCTGGATGACAGCTGTATGACATCTTCACTAGCTGGGTAACAGCTGTATGACATCTTCACTAGCTGGGTAACAGCTGTATGACATCTTCACTAGCTGGGAACAGCTGTATGACATCTTCACTAGCTGGGTAACAGCTGTATGACATCTTCACTAGCTGGATGACAGCTGTATGACATCTTCACTAGCTGGGTAACAGCTGTATGACATCTTCACTAGCTGGGTAACAGCTGTATGACATCTTCACTAGCTGGGTAACAGCTGTATGACATCTTCACTAGCTGGATGACAGCTGTATGACATCTTCACTAGCTGGGTAACAGCTGTATGACATCTTCACTAGCTGGGTAACAGCTGTATGACATCTTCACTAGCTGGGTAACAGCTGTATGACATCTTCACTAGCTGGATGACAGCTGTATGACACCTTCACTAGCTGGTTAACAGCTGTATGACATCTTCACTAGCTGGGTAACAGCTGTATGACATCTTCACTAGCTGGGAAACAGCTGTATGACATCTTCACTAGCTGGATGACAGCTGTATGACACCTTCACTAGCTGGGAAACAGCTGTATGACATCTTCACTAGCTGGGTAACAGCTGTATGACATCTTCACTAGCTGGATGACAGCTGTATGACACCTTCACTAGCTGGTTAACCGCTGTATGACACCTCCACTAGCTGGTTAACAGCTGTATGACATCTTCACTAGCTGGGAAACAGCTGTATGACATCTTCACTAGCTGGATGACAGCTGTATGACACCTTCACTAGCTGGGAAACAGCTGTATGACATCTTCACTAGCTGGGTAACAGCTGTATGACATCTTCACTAGCTGGGTAACAGCTGTATGACATCTTCACTAGCTGGATGACAGCTGTATGACATCTTCACTAGCTGGGTAACAGCTGTATGACATCTTCACTAGCTGGGTAACAGCTGTATGACATCTTCACTAGCTGGGTAACAGCTGTATGACACCTTCACTAGCTGGGAAACAGCTGTATGACATCTTCACTAGCTGGGTAACAGCTGTATGACATCTTCACTAGCTGGATGACAGCTGTATGACACCTTCACTAGCTGGGAAACAGCTGTATGACATCTTCACTAGCTGGGTAACAGCTGTATGACATCTTCACTAGCTGGATGACAGCTGTATGACACCTTCACTAGCTGGGAAACAGCTGTATGACATCTTCACTAGCTGGGTAACAGCTGTATGACATCTTCACTAGCTGGATGACAGCTGTATGACACCTTCACTAGCTGGGAAACAGCTGTATGACATCTTCACTAGCTGGGTAACAGCTGTATGACACCTTCACTAGCTGGTTAACAGCTGTATGACATCTTCACTAGCTGGATGACAGCTGTATGACACCTTCACTAGCTGGGAAACAGCTGTATGACATCTTCACTAGCAGGGTAACAGATGTATGACACCTTCACTAGCTGGTTAACTTACAATCTAGCACCCTTCGTGTTGCGTTTTTGAAAATAATAGCAATTACAAGATAAAATTTTAAAAAAGAGGGCACATTAAATCTTTTTTAATTAACAGCGCAACCGCAATAACATGAGGAAAAAGACATGAAAAGTAACAGACATAAAAAAATTAAACATCAAAAATCAATTTAAAATTTGATTTGATGTTTATATTCACTATAAAAGAACAACACAAGACAGTTTCATCAGATACAAGAATACAAGTAGGATAAAATGAAGGGAGCAGAAAGAAGATGAAATCTTATTATATCTGCCCCTTATTTCACAGTTTGTTCAACCAATGATAACCTTCAAACTACATCACAAAATGAATAATTCTACTTAATTTTTCTAACTGTAATAATACACAAACTACATCACAAAATGAATAATTCTATTTACACAAACACACTAAGTTACATCATATATAGTTTTTGAGCAAGTCCTTTTTGACCTTTTTTTTTAATACACCAATGGTAACAGTTCCATTAGAGTTGCTGTGCTCAACATCAACGTGGTCCTGTGATGCCTGATGTCAGTGGTCACATCCAGGGATGGAAGAACACAACTACTGAAAAATGTCCTCCATCAAATGTGTAAGTTGTTTCCTGTTTACAACAATTTGCTCCTGTGTCATTGTCTGCCTGTTGTAGATCAAGTTGTATTGACTTACTTTGTCGAAAGTAAGACAGAACACTTTGTAATGGATGATGTAGTACAGCTGTTGAAAACATCACAATGTCAAAAAGTGAAAACTGAAAAACTACTTGTTATTACACTTTAACAAGCTTTCACGTTACTTTCATTGATCGTTTTGTGAAGACAATGGAAGTACAACTGAATATGATAGCATCAAATATAAACTTGTAAAAAGCTAATTTTTTATAGCTTCAACATTTAATTTGCTATTGAAAAAATTACATGCAAAGCAACACGTAAACAAATATGTTAGTTGCAAAATAATTAGTTTATTGTTGTCTGTACATTTTATTGTATGTTAACATGTAGACTGGGAGGAGACCCCAGGGAAGACCCAGGACATGCTGGAGTGGTCTGGGAAGTCTGTAAGAGTCCACCCAGAAGAGATGGAAGAAGTTGCTCTGGAAAGAGATGTCTGGACACTCCCTGCTCAAAGCTGCTGCCCCTGTGACATGACGTAAAACCACGAGGAAGAAGATGGATGGATGGATGGAGTTAATATGTCTGAATGTGATATTATGCCTTGGAGTTTAATTTTTTTAATAAAAATAAAAACTAATATAAACAACAATTAAGACTGGTATTTTCTCCAAAGCAGCTTCATACAGAGTTCTTGATGTGTTGTTGTAAGCATGTTTGAGAAGTAAAAGTTATGGAGGTGTTTCATCTGTTTTTCTGTAAAATCTTTGTCAAAAAAAAAGTTCAACTCCAGATGTTCTGTTGGTGTCCAGATGAGCAGCTCTGCAGCTCCAGGCATGTCATTGTCTGCTGAATGAACCTGGAAGAATAAATGTACAATATGTTTTAATGAAGGTTTACAAATACCTGTCACATAAGTACATATACTGAAAATTGCAACATTTACTCACCTGGACATAGAATCCACTTTGCCCATTGGTAAGAAGGTCCTTGTCATCTTCTGAGCATCTGATGTCACAATTTGGCCAACACGAAACTGTGCAAATGGCATGGTGTCCCGTGAAGACTTGATGCCATGTGAAGATGCCATACATTTTGTCAATACGCATGCGCGCGCATGCGCAGATGCAATAAGCCAATTGCGTCATCATGGAGCCGTGGGATCATCGTACGCTGCAAGTTACGAGCAAAATATAAGTCTGTGAATTTTGTTGTGCACAGTATACATGGTGTTATTGTGTATTTACATAATTTAAAGTGTGCAGTGCATTTTCTGAACCGTTTAAAGTGTGTAGCAGTGCATTTTCTGAACCTTCGTACGTAAATTGTTTTGTTGACGTTTTGTGTAACGCACTCGCATTTTTCCAGAATTTTCCGGAAGTCGGGGGCAGTGCGTCTAGTGTTTTCATTACTGCAAACGCTCGCGGTGGGGAAATATGACTTTTATTGTTTATAATTGTTCCAGGCAACGTAAACGAGTAAAAGAAAAAGGTGAGACTTGTTCGTTTTACAACGTCCCTCTAGGAAAGTCGAGTAAAGCGACTAAAATAAGGAAGATGTGGAGGAAGATGTGGCTTCAAGCGCTTCGCCGGCAGGACTTCACCCCGACACAAAAGCATCAACGTGTGTAATCAGCATTTTTTTATCTGGCATGGCCATTAATGATCCAAGCTCCGTGGATTACGTTCCAACGTTACATCTTGGATATGGGAAACAGACAAAACAGAGAACAACCTCCCGCAGCAGAATGCTACTGGACAGCTGCTAAGCTAGCAGCTAGCTAGTTCTACGAGACCTCGCTGTACCTCGGTCCACTGGCTGTGTTGAAGTTTCAACCTGTTTCAACCTGCGACATGCAAAGAGATTCTTCCTTCAACCCCACTGAAGAACAGGTGAGTAAAATGTCAAACATGCAGCTCTGTAAAAATGAACAGACCACTGCACTGTTAGCCTGTAATCATTTGAAGTCTTTCTGCGTTGAAAAAATATACAGTATAGTTTCCACAAGACAAACATGTTTTATTAACATTATTTGAGGTCTAACAGCACTGCATCTTTGAAAACATTTCAGCCATTTCTCTGTTTCTGTAAGTTATTCGCACAGTTTTGCTGGGAGCATCGGTGAAATGCTGTCACAGAAAAAAAAGCAATCCTGTCATCAATGTATATAAGCATACAGTTTAACTATACACAAGACTATTTTGTTTATTGTCAAATATGAACTAATACTTTGTTTTACATCAGCAACTGGCCAACAACTCCTTGCTGACAAAGGGTTTGATGTCAAGTCAGAGGTGGAAAAAGGGAAGCTAGTCTGAACCTGGCCACCTCTCTGCATCCAGGACACAAGCAGTACACTGAGGAAGAGGTATGTATTGTACAAGGAGTGTATTGTACATTTATGGACCTGTCAGGCCTGTCATGATCCAAATATATATATTTTAAATAAATTCTGTCGACCGTGACATCACATTGGTTGAAGTTTTTGAAGGACATCACGCTAATCCAATGAAAACTCACAGCACTGCTCAGCTGGCTCAGTCATTCCCTCCCCAATTTGACCAAATTTATATCCATCCATCCATCTTCTTCCGCTTATCCGGGGTCGGGTCGCGGGGGTAGCAGCCTAAGTAGGGAGGCCCAGACTTC
>JBBPBX010008342.1:0-24877 GCA_038048925.1 Garcialebias charrua | reverse complement strand
TGGGTACGGTAGTTACAGCCAGTTATGAATCTTAGTGCACCATGATAGACAGCATCCAACATCTGCAGGTGCTTGTAGGAGCGTTCGTGTACATAATGTCAACGTAATGAATGGAGGGAAGGAAAGTCACAGTTACAAGGCGTTTCCTAACATTCAGAGTTATACATGATCTGTTTCTGAAAAAGAAACCCAGTTTAACTTTCAGTTTCCTTACCAAGTTTTCCACATGGAGCTTAAAAGAGAGGTGTGAATCGACCAAGATACCCAAATATTTGTAGCACATCAAGGACTCCATCAACATCACTGTGGACCCACATCAGTACACGTACAGAAGGAACTTCTCCACTGCTGACGCCATCTCCTCAGTGATTCACACAGCTCTCACACACCTGGAGAGTGAAAATTCTTACATCCATGTGCTCTTTCTGGATTTCTCTTCGGCCTTCAACACCATCATGCCACAGATCCTGTGCAGAAGCTCTCCTTTTTTGGACTGAGTCCCACACTAGAGAACTCTGTTCTGGACTTTCTGACCAACAGACCTTAGACTGTCAGGATCCGCAACAGTCTCCTCCTCCATCACTCACAGCGCTGGCTCGCCCCAGGGCTGCGTGCTGAGCCCCCTCCTGTTCACTCTGCTGAAAAATTACTGCTTTGCTAGACACCCCAGCTGCTATATGGTGAATTTTTTGGACGACACAGCAGTAGTGGGACACATCACGCACATTGATGATGAGTCCAAATATAGAGAGGAGGTGGAACACCTAGTGCAGTGGTATAGAGACAATAATCTCTGCAACAATGTGAAGAAGACCAAGGAGATGGTGGTGGATTTCAGAAGGGACAAGGATCCTCTTCATCCCCTACACATTAGAGGAGCTGTGGCAGTCTCTTGCCACAGGTACCTGGGGGTGCATATTTCCAGAAACGTCACCTGGAGAGCCAACACTTCCTGTCTGGTCAAGAAGGCCCACCAGCATCTCTACTACCTCAGGAAGCTGTGGATAGCTGGACTTGGGAGCTCTGTCCTGAGGAGCTTCTATCGCTGTGTGGTGGAGAGCGTTTTCTGCACCTGCATCACCTTGTGGCATGGCAGCAGTGCAGCTGATGGAGTGTGATTAGACTTCATTTCAAAAGTTCTTCCTTCTTGACTTCTTGTCGTTTACCTTCATAATGATCTTTTTGTAAAATCTCCTGTTTGTTAGCATCACAGACTTCTTTTAATGAGAAGGGACATGTTGTCCCTAAGGGTGAACTCATTTTTTAATCTGTCAAGAATTAGTTTTTTTTTTAAACTCATACTAGAGTGTTTTTGACCTGTGCCAGCTGTCCGTTGGGTTTACTGGGTTGGGTGGCATACAGTCAGTGTTTGGGAACCCTCTGAAATGGAGACCCAGTTCTAATCTTTTGGCTTTACTGGTTGTTTGTTTTGCACCTGATGGACAGAGAAGTCTGCTCTGTGGCTTTACATGTTCTGCTAATAGACTGACAGTCAGTAAACACGCAGACTTTACGGTCCAACAGCAGCTCTCTTCACTTCTATATATAATCCACAGCATTTCTCTTCTGATCTCCACCCCTGCTCATAATCTCGCTCTCTGAGGAAAGTATTGTTCACCAGGCCATGAAAATACTCGGGTGGTTTGAGGAACGGGGCTCTTAGGAAGCCGTTTTGGCCCCCATGAGGAGGAGGAGGAGGAAGGCTGGATGAACTGATGAACATAAAGAATTCGTTGCGTAGGAAGGATCGTGATGAAGCAAGATGAGGCTGGAAGGATTGAAATGTGTCCTCTTTGTGAGCGATTCATTGACTTGCAGTCTGAAAGTGAGAAAGTCACACCACAGCACGGGCGTGAGAAGGTCACCGTAGACGACCGCATCTAAAAACACCTCGTAGAGCGTCTGTGGGTAGTTTTATTCTTGAAGAATCAGTTTCTGTTCGTCAGACTTCACTGCCACAGTCCTGTCAGCCTAACTGATGTTTATAGTGTCTCATAAGGCTCCATCAATCTCTGGACGAGAGATTATCTGCAGCTGGTTGTGAATATTATGAATCATGCTGGGGAAGGCAGTGGTTTATATCAGTGCCAGAGATGTGCACATGCAAGAGCACAAACACACAGAGACAAGCACACCACAGCACTTTAAGGTCACATTGAAGGACTCCTACATCCGTCTGCTCTTTGTGGACTTCACGTCTGCCTTCCACACCATGATCCCCCAAACCCTGATGGACAAACTATTCACTCTAGGACTAAACCCCTCCATTTGTAACTGGGTACTGGGGTTGAACTAGTACAACATTTTTAAACTCGACATTAACATATCAAAGCTCAAGTAGAACTTGCGTAGTTGATGATGTCACAGGGTCTCAAGATGCAAAAAAAAATTAATAAATAAAAATGCAAAAAACCCTTCATTTATTATGTACAAAAAATAAAAGACCAACAAAACACTGGGAGCATATATTATGCTGGACTGTCATATTATCATACTGCAGATAAGTCACAGGAAAACCAAAACTATATTAGTTATTATTATTAAGCTGCAAAAGTGAAAGAAACGTGTGGCACGTCAAAAACTAAACTAAAAACAGTGGGGCAGTCGACCACCACGGTGCTGCGCATTAGGTTTAGTTTTAGAGATAATTATGTTTATAGTTTTTTTATAGGTTTAGAGGTTCATATTTTTTGCTTTTTGTTTGTGAAACAAGGTCAGAGGAAGCTGGTTCTGGTTCGGTCATTGGACCCGGTGTTACACCATATTCTGTGACCTGCAACAGTGCATGCAACACCGCCCAATATACGGTGGTCACAGAAAATGGTGTAACACCGGTTCGCAACGCGCTCCAAACAGGAAGTTGATTCATTTTCTGTTTTGTAACTGCGACGTGATGACGTCACTACGAATACTCAACGTGAAATAAAAAAAACTCGATAGATGTCCTAGGAATCGATGTGTCGATTACTCGAGTACTGTAGTCTGTTAAAGCCTTACTGGGTACTAGTCAAGTCAAGTCATCTTTATTTCTAGAGCACAGTTAAAACAGATAAACTGTTATCAAGGTGCTTTACAACAACATAGAGATTTTTTTTAAAATTACAGAAACAGTAACACACACTAATGGTAAAACTATTAAATTAACAGCAGTAAAAATATAATAAAAATGTATAAGAACAGCATTAAAATGAAAACACAGGACAAAATATACTAAGACAGCTCACACAGTACGAAATGCCAGAGAGAACAGATGGGTTTTTAGCAGGGATTTGAACAGATGAAGGGAGGAGGCCTGTCTAATGTTGGAGGGCAGGTTGTTCCAGAGTTTGGGACCGATGACTGAAAACGCCCGATCTCCTCGGAGCTTCAGTCGTGTTTTTGGAACCTCCAAAAGCAGCTGATCGGATGATCTCAGGGCCCTCGAGGGAACACATGGTCTCATCCTAGACTTCTTAACAAACAGACCACACACAGTCAGGGAGAATCCACAACTTCTCCTCCTCCACCATAAGTCAGAGTCAGAGTCAGAGAGAATTTATTGTCATTTGCACCGCATGTAGTACATGTGTTGAAAACGAGATTATGTACACAGGGTCCCAGTTACATCCAACAACAAATGCAAGTGCATAACAAATGCATAACCCTCAGCACTGGCTCTCCTCAAGGATGTGTGTTGAGCCCTCTGCTGTTCACTCTGCTCATGTATGATTGTGCACTGACCCATCCAGGCTGTCATATTGTAGTTTGCAGACGATACAGCGGTGGTGGGATGTTTCACAAACCAGGATGAGTCCAGCTACAGGCAGGAGGTGGAACATCTGGAGAGGTGATGCAGAGAAAATAACCTTCACATCAATGTGAAGAAGACGAAGTAGATGGTCATGGACTTCGGATGAAATACCCCCCCCCCCCCAAACATAGGAGGATCTGTGATCTCTACAAATACTTAGGTGTGCACCTGAACAACAACCTCAGCTGGAGCAACAACACCACCAGCCTGATCAAGAAAGGTCATCAGAGACTCTACTTCCTCAGACGGCTGAGACGAGCTGGTCTGAGCAGCCCAGTCCTCACCTCCTTCTACAGGTGTGCAGTGGAGAGCATCCTGTGCTCCAGCATCAACGTGTGGCATGGAGGCTGCACAGTTGAAGAGAGGAAAGCTCTGCAGAGAGTGGTGAAGGCTGCACAGAAGATGTTGGAGTCAGTCTCCCCACCATCACAGACATCTACACCTCCAGATGCAGGAAAAGAGCCACCTGCATCATGAAGGACCACACTCACCCAGCACACACCCTTTTTGCCCCGCTCCCGTCAGGAAGGAGGCTGAGGAGCATTAAGTGTAGAACCACTAGACTGAGGAACAGCTTCTACCCTGAGGCTGTTGGACTGATGAATCTCTAACTAGAAATATCACATCATGTTGCTGCTGATCTGTTTCATGTTGCTGTGTTCATTTGTGCCCATCTGCTCACACAGACTCATGTTCGTGCTGCTGTTTGGTGTATTATTTTTATGCTACTAGTGCTTAGTGTATTTTTAGTTAATGTTTTTCTTAGTTCATATCTTAGATCTTATTACTGTTGTTCTTTTACCATTTACACATTTGTTGGATGTAACTGGGACACTGTGTACATAACTTCAACTTTAAGAATTCAAGGTTTTTATTTGTCATTCCTCCACATGTACCACATGTGGAGGAATGACAAATAAAAACCTTGAATTCTTGATGAACATCCTGAAGGCTGGAGGACAAATGCTTTAGTTTAATGAGATTAACAGTCTCCAGAGAGAGGCTTCCTGTCATGTCCTCGTCCACCTCTGTCCTCAGCAGTCTGAAGGCTGCGGTGCCAGCGTCGGGCTTTGGCTGTTACACGATACACTATCTGACCCAGATAGCTCCGCTCGCTGACGTGCGCTCTCAGCCCAGCTCTGATTCAAAGCTCTGAACGTTGATGGACACAGACACATAAATCAAAGATGTCCAGACACAGCTATAGAATAGAAACAGCCTTTATTGTCCCACAGACCCTAAAGCAGCAACATCAGCAACAGATAAAAAGATTCACACAAAAAGTTGCTAAAATGTAAAAAATTATATTTAAATAAATAAGATAAACAACAATAATAATGTTCAATATGTGTTGAACATGGAAAATGTTTATGAAGCCTCTCTGTATTTATCGTGTTGTTGTTCAAAATAAACTAAAGTTTTGGTGAAAAACAAAAAGCCTCAGTCCCAGGGACAATGATGATTTATGAATAAAGCTGTAAGTGTACATGTATTAGTTTTTATATCTTTTTATCAGGAAGTCTTGATTCTTTAAACTTAAGAAACAATAAATAAATAAAAATCCAATAGTTTGTGTAAAATATCAGAATTTGACCATTTGCGTGTTAAAAATAGTTTTTCATTGGGATTTGTTGGAGGTCATTGTGCTTTTATTCCTGAGTTATTATGTTATTAACTTTTGGTTTTTAATCACATTTGTAGTGTAAAGAACAGAAAAAGTAAAGGCATCATAAAGTCTCTGTTCTTGGTGACTTCTCCTCTGTTTTATCTTCATCCCTCTCATTCTGGGTCCAGGCCTCCCTTGTAAAACAGATCAGTGATGTCAGTGGGATTTTCTGGATTAAAGGTTCATTATAATGATTTCATCTCTCAATAGTCAGTTTTAATGTCGCTCTCGTCCCCACTTGTCGGATTCACTGAATATTTTTTACAAGTTGTCTCTGTAACAAACAGGAGACGTAAAAGACGCCTGTTTCTCTGGTTGTGTGTTTGTGACGTCACTCAGCCACCGCTGCAGTAACTGCTGAGTTTATCGTTGAGGAACGCCCCTCCCACTTCCTGCCCACACCAGGCCTTCCCTCCTTCCTATTGGCTCCTGCCTCCAGCTCTCCCCGTCCCGTTGGTCGTCCTGGGCTTGTTGCTCAGCTCCATCAGAAGCAGAGCTGTTCAGAGTGCAGACAGCTCATTCTCTCACACTCCCAAGCACACAACGGCCCAGTGGTTCAGAGGACGTTGCAGTATGCACACTGGCGATGTCCTGGCTCTGCTGCTCGACCTGCTGGTGCTGACGCTGACGCCTCAAAGTGCTCGACTGGGATAACCGTCCCGCTTGATGCAAGCTGAGACAGAGCAAGAAGGAACCGAGTCCAGCAGGAGATGTGTCGAGTGATTAACAGGCTCCAAGAGGAGAGAAAGAAACGTCCGCTCACGTCCCTGCTGGACTTCTAGAATCACAACGAGCTGGACTTCAGTGACCTGCGGGGTAGCTTTCCTCCTGCGCAGCGCAGAAGAAGAGGAGGGAAAATCAACAAAGAAGCTTCCAGAAACAAACAAGCAGCTGAGACACGAGACAATCCCAACATTGACACACCTACAGGGTGGACCCGCCGGCGTCAAGAGCCCAGCATTACAGAGAAAACACAGCGGGAGACATGAGAGTGTCCTTTGACCTGCTGCTGCTGCAGAGGTAACGTCACGGTTAGAGAACTCCTCGAGTGTGACTGGAACAAGTCATGGGTGAAGAGGGCAGCAAACATGGAGCTGTTTGTAAAAGCATTTCTACAGCGGTTGGATCAAACAGGAGTTTGTTTAAAGTGATAAAGCAGAAGAAAGGAAGGACACGAGGTGGTGTGATGTTGACTTGCACATGAAAGAGGATGTCAGAAGAGAAAATATTTACAGCTAAGTTAATGTAGGGAAAGCTGGGGGTGTCTGACTGTCAGCATTTTTCTTTTTACTCAAACTTCTAAGCAAGTGCCTTTTTTACCTATTAAATGTCTTTGCTGAATCAAAGTGTCGTATAAAGTGCTTACAAATCACCTCAAATGGGTGACTGTGGCTAGAGAAGAGGAAAAGTTGCATTTTTGTGGTTTTGATGACGAATCTCCAAGTGTCAGGCAGAAAATGACTTTCCATTGAATTCAAAGTAGTTGCTTTAATCTGGTGACTTGTGCTGATTTGCTGTTTGATAGTCCTCATCGTATCGAGGGAGGTGGTAAAGAACGGATCAGTCAGCTGTTTTAAAAACAGTTACAGTATTTTCTGGTGTATAGGTCGCATCTGTGTATAGGTCGCATTGTCCAATTATCACCAATAGATTGAAAAATCCCTAGATAGGTCGCACTGGTGTATAGATCGCATCTACGTTTAGCTCTGCTGCAAATGTCTGCCACAGGAGCGCACAGCAAGGCTTTTAAGAAGATTAACACTTAAAAACAATTATTTGTTTGATAAAAATTATAGCAAATATATGTCTGAGCTTAACTTTTCCTTAATAAATTAACGTAACTGTGAAATGAGCTGGATTTAAAAAATTGTTTCACCGAAAGTGATAAAAAGCCATATATAGGTCGCAGGCCTTGAAAAAAACATAAAACGGTGCGACCTATACACCGGAAAATACGGGTACATGAAGTATTTTACCAAACCTGGTAAAATGTAAAGATGTTCTGCTCCTCTGCTCCAACATTTAAACCTTCTCTGTGTTTTGAACGGTGTTCATCTGGAGCCTGACGTTGTTTCTGTGGTCTTCCATATATTCTGGATTTTATTGCCCAACTGATTTCTTAATAAAGCAGTAGTCAGAATATTGATAATGATGGTGATGGTTGTAAATTAATCTGAATCTGTGACTGGTTTTCAGAAAAACCTTCACATGCCTTCTTGTATTTGGAAAAATACTTCATTTGAACACAAACTGTCCAGCAGGAGTCTGAAGCAGAACGGATCAAACGAGCAGCTTGGAGGGAGAACTGATGCACGTTTTGGTCACTAACTCAAAAAGAATCAGTTTTCAGATGACCAGCGATGAGGATAATGCATGAAGCTGTAAAGTTGTGCAAACTGCAGGAGAAAAGCAAAGATTTCATAGATTTGAGTTGTAGAGGTTTAAATGCAGGTTGATGTCCTGCTCAGAGGCTGTTTGTTGAAACCACAGACGATGCTGCTGCTTTCTGTCTGCTTTGGCTCGTGCACACTGAAGCAGGGCGAGTGTTCTGTCTGGGCCGGGCCTGTTTGGTTGGGTTTGGGTTAGTGCGTAGTTTGCTGCAGTCGGCTCTGCCTCCCAGTCAACGCTGACAGCAGCACTTCTGTGGAAACACAACTAACCTGGAAGTCGTCTTCTAAACGCACCGTCCGTCGTCAAACGGAACAACTCCTGGACATCGTGAGGATACCACATTCATTTTTGCTCTCCATTCAGCAAACGCAGCAACGTTTGTCCTTCTGATTGTTTAATCATCTGATTTAATGTGACTCAGACACAAAGCTGAGTGAAACTGAGCCCTGCCCTACATTTTAATGCATTTTTGTAGACATGATATTTTATACTCTGGTCATACAGTCATGTAACATAAACACGTGACCTTCTTAGTGGGGCCAAACTTCATAACAGCAGAAATGTGAAAGCCTGACTGGATCGTGTTATTAAAAGAAACAATGTTTTACTGCAGTGTATTGTTAGCAAGCCAAGATGCAGCCGTGTTACCGAGTTTTATCTCTAAATACATGTAGGAAGTATTCCAAAGTCCTCGCTGCTAAAACTAATGTATATTTAACTGGTCCGCTTGAGGGTTACGTCAAAATTAGATCGACTTGTAGGAGAGTGTGATGTAGGCAGAAATTCACATTTTTTATTTAATCTGTGCTGCTGGAAAAAATCAAATACTTTTAATTACCGGTACCTTCAGAGATTAAAGCTGCTATATGTAACTTTTCTAACAATATATTTTTAACATATTTCTTCACTCTGTCACTAGATTGATGTTAGAGAGGTAATCTCTGAAAAAAAAAAAAATATATTGTCCCCTTGCTTCTCCAGGTGGTAAATAAGCATTTCTAAAAAGAAAAAGTGACCCGCCATTTTCCAGCCAATAAAAACAAAGTTTGTAACCAGCCAATAAAAACAGAGCTTGAATTTGAATTTCAACAGACCACAAGGGGGCAGAGCCATATATGGCTCTGAGGGGGAGGGATCAGAATGCTTTGCTTGTTGAAATTTTTTCTAAGTGCTGATGTTCTACAGAAACTGCAGACTTCACCTTTAAACAGTTTAAATTAAAAAAGAGGGAAGCAGATCTGGTGATGTGATTTCATCAAAACAAGATAATTGTTTACTTTTTCATTCATTCATTCAACCTTTATTTAAACAGATAAGTCACATTGAGCCTCGAAGACTCATTTACAAGTGAGATCTGTTGGACAAACAATAAAAGTGGTGAAAAATGACACACAGGGTTTGGAGACAAAAAAAATTCCTAACACATTTTTGACCTCTGTTTGAAGGTCAAAAATGTGGTCAATCAATCAATCAACTTTTATGTCTATAGCACATTTTAAAAACCGCAGGTGTAGCCAAAGTCCTGTACAATAAGACAAAAGACAAAATAATTAAGACAATAAAAATATACAAAACCTACGCAAAGAAACAAAAACATACATATACCAGTTTTACTGCAGGTGTGTTAAAATGCCATAAAAGATAAGATCACGTGTTAAAAGCCAAAGAATAAAAGTGTGTTTTTAAAAGAGATTTAAAAACAGGAAGAGAGGAGGCCTGTCTGACACTCAATGGTAAGTTGTTCCACAGCCTGGGAGCAACAACAGCAAAAGCTCTGTCACCTCTGAGCTTCAGCCTAATTTTAGGGACTGTCGGCAGCAACTGATCAGCTGATCGTATGGATCAGGGTGACCAGTAAGGCTGAAGCAGCTCAGACAGATAGTGGGGCAAGGTTGTTCAAGCATTTAAAAACAAACTGTAAAAGCTTAAAATGAATTCTGTAGTGGACAGGGAGCCAGTGAAGGGACGCCAGGATGGGAGTGATATGCTCACGCCTACGGGTCTGGGTTAAGAGGCGAGCTGCAGAGTTCTGCACGAGCTGCAGACGGGCGAGAGAGGTCTGGCTGATGCCTACATACAGTGCATTACAGTAATCAAGACAAGATGTAATAAAAGCGTGGATTAATTTCTCCAAGTCAGGTCTTGCTAGGATTGGTTTCACTTTTGCAATTTGACGAAGTTGATAAAAACTTTTCTGAAAAACACTGCTGATCTGTTTTTAAATTTAAAATCAGACTCGGACTTCACCCCGAGATTGGTGACACAGTCCCTGAGATAACATGACAGTGAGCCAAGATCTATGCTGGGAGAGGGACAGCAACTCGGTCCAAATATATCTTCAGTCTTGTTCTCATTTAGACTAAGGAAGTTATGAGAAAACAATGCCTTAACATCATTAAGGCAGTGTGTAAGTTGCTGGAATTTATTGTTTTGTGCCAGGGGAAAATAGATATGGCAATCATCAGCATAGAAGTGAAAACAAATGCCATGTTTCCTAAAAACAGAGCTGATGGGGAGTAAGTAAAGAGAAAATAAAAGAGGGCCAATGATTGAGCCCTGGGGTTACACCATTTGGAAGAGGAGCAGTGGAAGACATAAAATTGTTGATTTTTACACAGAAACTCCTATTAGTTAAATACGACCGAAACCAATTGAGAGCGGCACCCCTGATGCCCACATAGTGCTCAAGACAAGAGATTAAAACCCTGTGGTCAACAGTGTCAAATGCAGCAGACAAATCTAAAAGCAATAAAACAACAAACTTTCCGGAATCTGTTGACAAGAATATATACCGTAATTTGAAACCCTCAAAAGTGCACTCTCTGTACTGTGGCGGGCTTTAAACCCAGACTGAAATGGCTCAGTGATACCATTGTCCTCTAAAAATGGTAACAGCTGGTTGTAAACAACCTTCTCTAATAGTTTAGAAATAAAAGGAAGATTAGAGATGGGCCTGAAGTTGGAGCAGAGAGAGTGGTCAAGGCCTGTTTTTTTTTTAAGTAGAGGCCGTACAAATGCCTGTTTGAAAACCTCTGGTACTATACTAGAGGAAAGACTGGTATTAATAATCTGAAGTACACTTGGTCCGATTGTAGAAAATACCTCCTTAAACAAACGAGGTGGGATGGAACCTGCAGGGGAACCAGAGGGCCTCATATGACCAACTGTGTCCTCTAGAAAAGTGAAGAACACAGGCTCAAACTGATCAAAGACACATGAGCAGTGTAGAGGAAGAGAGGGGTCATAAGAAGGCTGAGAAATACAAGCTCTGGTTGACACGATTTTATCAGTGAAGAAGTGAAGGAAACTTTCACAGACTTCATTGGAGGCATCAAAATCAACAGACTTAGGAGCGTCGAAAACAATGTCTATGGTTTTGAACAGAACTCTGGGGTTGTTACAGTTAGAAGAAATGATGCCTGAGAGATATTTGTTTTTCTCAGCTTTTACAGTTTTTTGATAGTGTAACAGGCTCTCTTTGAAAATATCAAAAGAAACATGCAGCCTGTCCTTTTTCCACCTGCGCGCCGCTCTCCTGCACACACTAGTTGAGGGCTGTGTCTCAATTCAGGGGCTGCATCCTCATGAGTGCGCATTTGTCGGCCGCATACGTCATTGCCCCGCGCGGAGGACTGTCCCAATTCGAAGACTCCTCATGCGGCCGAGGAATGCAGCCTACTTCCTGTCGAAATCCGAGGATGCATCCGAGTATCCTTTTTGGCGGAGGCTATCCCAGAATTTGTAGCGCCAGCAGAGATTTTGCGGGAATTTCGAGATGGCTGAGCTGGATAACTCACGGGAGGAAATGTCTTTTAGATGTATGTATAACATTGAATTTCATTTACGACCGAAACAGATGTGATTAATGTTGAATAATAGCACGAGCTACAGCTAGCTGTATGCTACCATTTATAGCAATACAACGGCACGTCAGAGCTTCTACTTACCATATTTGGATCAGCTGCCAGCCTTAAAAACGGGTATCTCCTGCGTCGACCAAAAAATAGTCGAAGCTGCTTCAATACGGACAGAGCTAAAACAATACAAACCACCGATTCTGGATCCATTTTTTTTCCCCCGCGAGCAGCAAACTAGGCGGAACTACGTGGGCACTGATGAAAACACGTTTGCCGCACGTAAGGCGGAAGTACGTAATCACGCAAACCTGAAGGCTAGACCGTCCCATTTCAGCAGTTTCGTCCAGCCCACCCGGCCTTGTGAGTGCGTGGCCTACTCGGCCCAGCTAGACTGGGTCCTCATGAAGACCCAGCCCCTGAATTGAGACACAGCCGAGGTTTTCTTCAAAGTTTTCTTCTTTTTAAAACAGGCCTATTCATATTGACCATTACTGATTTATTATTGCATAAAACATTCAAAGGGTGTGAATATCTTTATAGGTTCACAGCTTACTGCTCAACCTCACCCCCAAAAATAAATGGCCTCCTGTTAAGATTAACCTGTAAAGGTTGAATGAATGAATTAATGAATGAGTGAATGAATTTGCCCTCTCTGGATCTTAATTCAGTTTCTGATGAGGTTGAAACTTTTAATGGTGAAAGTAAATGTTTAAATGCTCAAAATGGAATTTATATTATCTATATTAGTGGTGAACAGTGTGTGATAGATACTGGTTTAGTTTAGACCTTGAGTGCTTGGCAGTACAGAATGTTCTCTCTGGTATTTGTGGTGCAGAATATCATGGTTGTTTTGACAGCGCTGCCTGATTAGAAGGAGGAGACATATAAAATCATTGTTTTTCTTAATAAGTTCTTTGAGAGGCCTGGTTGTCTAAAAAGGTGCTATATAAGAACACCCCGTTTACCATTTAATTACTGAGTGATTTCCTGTGTCCTTCAAAGGGGAAAAGTCCTTTTGGCTCCTGTAAAGTCTGTGTTTTATACCAACAAAGTCCATGCTTAATAATCCAGGTATACAATCCAACAATTTTCAGTCAGTCATCTGGACAGTCTCTATTTTTGTTGTTGTGCTGAAACTACCCCAACGCTGAAGCGTTTCACCTTCCATCCAGAAGGCTTCATCAGTCAAGGAAACTCACAACACATGCCAAAGAGACCGTCTTCGCACCAACAGAACTGGTTTGTTCCACTTTGGAGTAAGTTGTTGTGGGAAGAATCAGTTTTTGTGTCGTGTGTTTCTTTGACTGATGAAGCCCTCTGGATGGAATAAAGTCCAGTTATAAAGTCCAGTTGATCCTGTATTGAACGCCTTTTTTGATCTCTGGATGGAATGTGAAACCTTTCAGCACAAAAAAAGAAACTGTCCAGATGACTGACTGAAAATGGTTGGTCTGTGTTTTATTCCTCTAAAATAGTCTACTGTTGTTACCTTTGCTGCTTCAGGATGTGGTAAAGGGCAGAAACAGCCCTCTCCCTCCACAGCAGTTTTCACTCGTGTTCTCAGGGTGTCGATGGTGTAAGATAGAAATGTTTCCACCAAAGGGCCCATGGCAGTTACATAACATCCTGAGGGGCCCTCTCAGCTCCAGCTGGGTACAGCTCTGCTTCAGAGCCTCCTGTCAGATGTTATCAGCACATTGGCAGCTGCTGCTGTTTAAAGGACGCTTCACCATGTTCACTGAGTGAAGTGATTTTTAAGACAGCACATCTGATTTTTTTTTCAACATTTATTCAAATAACTAGAAGCAAACCACACTTTCAACATCTCTATTTACTTTCCCTTACTCGTCTTTTTATTTTTGTGTGTCTGCATGTTGGTGGCCTTACTGCTTGAGACTTCACCACATGCATGTCATAAGGAAGCGTACATGAAGTTGTTGATGCGCTCAACTTCACTATGAGTAGATGAAGGATGTGAAATGAAATGAGTTCAACATGGACAACCAGACAAATAAATTATGGTATTAAAGGTGTTTGTGTAGAGACCCAGGTGAAAAGAAAATATAATCAAATCTATTTCTAATACTGATTAAAGAAAGCAGAACTGAAACGAGAATGAAATTAAGATATGACAGAAGAAGAATAAATATAAAGGTCATTGTTTCCCATCTTTCATTAATAATTCAGTCTTTATTGATCTACCGGTGTCCTTCCCCCTACATCAGCCTTACACTGATGCACTCAGTTGTGTACTGTCAGCACTTATTTCTTTAATGAGCCCATGTCAACCACCTTGGATGCACACAAACCAATTGTTTGGTCTTGGAAAGGTTTTCAGTGGATGTTTGTGAATGTGGCGTCAGGAAACGCACACAGCCTTCGTTTTGAAGGAACATGGAGGAACAAATGCATCATGACACATTTAGTTTTACCTGATCAGGGGATCAGCAGCCAAAATAAAACTCTGTCCACTCAAAGTAGCGCTGCTGTTGAAAACTTTGTGTATACTTGTTGTGATTTATCATTTGATGCAAGAGATCTTTTATTGTCTGTCCAACAGATCTCACTTGTAAATGAGTCTTCGAGGCTCAATGTGATTTATCTGTTTAAATAAAGGTTGAATGAATCCTAGACTGGCTCAGTGAGAGCTAACATTAAGCATAATGACATGGATTTGTTATTAAAACCTGATTTAAAAACACTTTCCTTTTACCTTAACAAGTGGCTTTTAGCTCTAAGTTTACTGGACTTCAGTGTTTGAAGAGAGGCGAGTCATACGTGATGTTCTCACCACGTTGTTCTTCTCTCCTCTCTGACTCTGCAGTTCCCACATCTCCCCTATTTCCATCCTGCCTGCTGACTCTGCTGAGTAAGTCAACTCTTTACACACACACACACTTTCATAGCTTCACAAATTTGTAAGTTTATTTAGAGCGTTTATCGCAGACATAAAATCACAAAACGCTGTTCAATAAAAATCAACGCTAAAATATACAAAGAATAAAAGAAGCATAAGAAGCACAATAAAATCATGACATAAAAGCGTGGGAGAATAAAAGTGTTTTCAGTTGCTTTTTAAAACCCTCCACAGAGTCAGCAGAACGAAGCTGCAGGTCAAACCGTTCCACAGCCTAGGGGCCAGTAGCTATGTTTACATGGATTTAAGTACTTGTAATCAGATTAAATGGCCATTTGGAACAAAAATGTGTTGTAAACACCCCATTTGGATTATTTTTTGTTGATTCAGCTCGATCTGAAAGAATTTGTAATCAGAATGAGACGGATGGTTTATGCCGATTCATAATCTGAGCAGTGTGCATGTAAACACTTAAGGCTCCCGTATAGCTTTGCGTACATCCATACGCAGCTCTAAGCACGTAGTACGCAGAGGTACAAGCGTAGCCCCGCAGGGCATGTACGTGCAAAGCTCAAATTTTACGACCGCGTACGCAAACGCGTTGTCGCACAATAAACTGCCCAGCGCTGGACTGTTTTGTATGCGACACAAATGTATTAAATTCCCCTTCTTCATCCCTGATCTGGCCTTTTCTTTTTTTTTCTTTTTTGCCAAAAGGCAAGTGATCGCTTCCTCCTCCATTGACTCCATGACTGAAATGATGATAAATGAACAAATTTGTCACGAGCGAATTAAACTCATGTCCAACGTGGCTGTGGGAGGTTCTGCAGATTTCCTGGTGTGCTGGTCTGATGTGTGGGCTGCAGGACCAGCGCTCCCTGTTTTTATTTTATTTTGTAGAACTTTTTATTAACATATAAACACAGAACACCGTTGCGGCTGCAGCTGCCAGCCCCCGTCTTTTTTCCCCCTGACCTGTCAATCAATTCAGTAGGCGTGTCAGCAAATGGCCAATCAGCGACCTCAATTTGTCAGTAGGTAAACGCTCTGCACTGCAGCTGCTCAAATGACGTCAAGAATTTGGTGCGAAAACGCGAGAATGAACGTTGGGATGTGGGGCTGAACTGTCTTCGTACAGCACGCGCGTACGGACACGCGTATGGACGTACGCAGAGCTATACTGGATCCTTTATTCTGCTCTTTTTTTCCCCAATCGTGAAAACTGATCTGACTGCGCATGTGCGACCTGTGTCTACCTCACGTATTTCTGCCTGGCTAATGCTAATAATATTAGCATGTCAGGGAATTAAAACTGGTCAATGAGCGACACAACATTTCTACTAGAAACTTTGAAAGAGCTCAAAATGATGTGTATCACCTGTAACTCAGTCAGGGAGCGCAGTAACATCTCCACGTCATTAAAACCTGTCGCAGGTCCATTTTGGGCGCAGTTTACCGCTCTGCGCATGTCAGTACTTCTGTTCAGAATAAAAGCCTGCTGTATGTAAACGCTCGTCATGATTGGATTGTGCCCATGTAACATGTAAACATAGCTATTGACTGAAAGGCCCTGTCCCCTTCAATTTTCAGCTGCATACGTTGAACATCCAAGAGATTCTGTGTCTGGGAACTAAGGCCACGAGCAGCAGAGTATTTGGTTAAAAGCTGACAAAGATGCACAGGAGCCATTTAAAGCTCTACGTGAGCACAAGAACTTTGAAACAGATTCTAAACTCCACTGGGAGCCAGTGTACAGGTAGTCCCCGACTTACGAGCGAGTTCCGTTCCTCCGAGGCGCTCGTAAAGCGAAAATTCGTAACTTGGAACGGCCGCCACGTGTCTCGTAAGTCCGGAATTTCGCTCGTAAGTTGGAACGGTTTTGCTAGCGCGACTACAAACACTCGTTTTTCATCGAAAAACTGCTTATGAGTGCATAAAAATGATCGGAAACGTGTGTCCACATGTTTAGCTAACGAACTGTGGTGAAAAAACACAGAAAAACTCGGTATTTTTTGCGTTTTTTCCAAAAATTCGCCAGCTCGTAAGTCCGGAACCTCGTAGGTCAGAGCGCTCGTAAGTCGGGGACTACCTGTAGTGAATATAGAACCGGAGTGATGTGACAGTATTTGCTGGATTTGGTGAGAAGTCTGGCAGCTGCGTTTTATAGGCGTGAGACAGAAGACTTGTCCAGGCAGGTAAAAAGTACATTACAGTACAGTAGTCCAGACGTGATGACACAAAAACGTGAATAACTTTCTCTAGGTCAACTCTGGAGACCAAAGGTCGCATTTTAGAAACGTTTCTTAAATGAAAGAAACAAGAACGGTAAATATGGGCTCACCACCTGTGGGAGGGGCCAAAGGGGTCGGGTGCAATGTGAGATGGGTGGTGGCCGAGGGCGGGGACCCTGGCGGTCTGATCCTCGGCTACAGAAGCTGGCCATTGGGACATGGAATGTCACCTCTCTGGTGGGGAAGGAGCCTGAGCTAGTGTGTGAGGTTGAGAGGTTCCGGCTAGAAATAGTCGGACTCACCTCAACGCATGGCTCTGGCTCTGGAACCAGTTTCCTTGAGAGGGGTTGGACACTCTTCCACTCTGGAGTTGCCCCTGGTGAGAGGCGCCGAGCAGGAGTGGGCATACTGGTTGCCCCCCATCTTGGTGCCTGTACGTTGGGGTTCACCCCGGTGAACGAGAGGGTAGCCTCCCTTCGCCTACGTGTGGGGGGACGGGCTCTGACTGTTGTTTGTGCCTATGCACCAAACGGCAGCTCAGACTACCCACCCTTTTTGGAGTCCTTGGAGGGGGTATTGGAGAGTGCGCCTCCTGGGGACTCCCTTGTTCTACTGGGGGACTTCAACGCTCACGTGGGCAATGACAGTGAGACCTGGAGGGGTGTGGTTGGGAGGAACGGCCCCCCTGATCTGAACCAGAGTGGTGTTCTGTTATTGGACTTCTGTGCTCGTCATGGATTGTCCATAACGAACACCATGTTTAAGCATAAGGGTGTCCATATGTGCTCTTGGCACCAGGACACCCTAGGTCGCAGTTCGATGATCGACTTTGTTGTCGTCTCATCTGATCTGCGGCCGCATGTCTTGGACACTCGGGTGAAGAGAGGGGCGGAGCTGTCAACTGACCACTACCTGGTGGTGAGTTGGCTCCGATGGTGGGGGAGGATGCCGGTCAGACCTGGCAGACCCAAACGTATTGTGAGGGTCTGCTGGGAACGTCTGGCAGAGTCTCCCGTAAGACGGAGCTTTAACTCAGAGAGTCAGAGAGTCAGAGTCAGAGAGTCTTTATTGTCATTTGCACCGCATGTGGTACATGAGATGAAAACGAGATTATGTACACGAGGTCCCAGTTACATCCAACAACAATGAAAGAGAAAAACAGTAATAACATCTAGAACTAACTAAGAAAAGCATCAACTAGTAATACACTAAGCCTAATATAGTGGGAATAAACAGCAGCACGAACATGAGTTTGTATGAGCAGATGGTCACAGATGAATACAGCAACAAGAAAACAGATCAGCATCAGTATGATGTGATATTTTGCAGTGTTTATTTTTTTTTATTTTTTTTTATTCATGAGTCTAACAGCCTCAGGGTAGAAGCTGTTCCTCAGTCTAGTGGTTCTACATTTGATGCTCCTCAACCTCCGTCCTGAGGGGAGTGGGGCAAAGAGTGAGTGTGCTGGGTGAGTGAGGTCTTTCATGATGCAGGTGGCTCTTTTCCTGCATCTGGAGGTGTAAATGTCTGTGATGGTGGGGAGACTGACTCCAACAGACTTCTGTGCAGCCTTCACCACTCTCTGCAGAGCTTTCCTCTCTTCAACTGTGCAGCCTCCATGCCACACGTTGATGCTGGAGCACAGGATGCTCTCCACTGCACACCTGTAGAACGAGGTGAGAACTGGGCTGCTCAGACCAGCACGTCTCAGCCGTCTGAGGAAGTAGAGTCTCTGATGACCTTTCTTGATCAGGCTGGTGGTGTTGTTGCTCCAGCTGAGGTTATCATTCATGTGTACACCCAAGTATTTGTAGCTGGAGACCACTTCCACTGCAGACCCACCTATTTTCAGTGGGGCATGGGTGTGTTTGTTCCTTCTGAAGTCCACAATCATCTCCTTTGTCTTCTTCACATTCATGTGAAGATTATTCTCTTTGCACCAGCTCTCCAGGTGTTTCACCTCCTGTCTGTGTTATAACTGTTGCGTTTTCATGTTCACCGGCGTTGTTTTCTCGTTCAGCACTCATGTTAAGAACCACACTTCTTTCCGTCAGATAGCTGTAGCTTCTTTATTACGAGTGGCACACTTGTAATCACTTCTTCTACAGCAGATCTAGAACAGCGCTACCTACACACAAGAAACTCACTGCCCCTAATGGACAACAACGATATAACATGCACACATAATAACAACAATAACATAAGATGAGAACATATAGCATGCATCAGAATGCTAATATTCATTTTAGTCATGTATTTTCAGTTTAGTGTGACATAATATAAATATCTTTGTTCGTAGGCTTACAGCTGAAAGAATGTCTTCATGTTGGAAGTGTCTGAAGCTTGTTCCTGTTCATTTTGCAATTTCTCATTGAGACTGGACTCTGGCTGTGTCAAAACATTTCATTGTTGTTTTTCTGAGCTTTTGCTGTGTGGTTGGGTCATTTCATCTAGTCCATATGTGTCCAACTCAAGGCCCGGGGGCCAAATGTGGCCCTCATTGATGTCTTCTCTGGCCCCCAAGATGTTATTTTAAATGTAAAATACTTTTATCACTTTATTTTTTTTCAGTAATCTTTGATTATGATGTCAAAAGTGCAACAGACAACATCAAATGAGACCATTCAAACTCTTGCTGAGGAACCTGCAACCAAGAAAAGATGTTGGGTATCTGACTTGAGTTAATGTAGATTCTGAAATTGGCCCTTAGTTTGAAAAATGTTTTAATTTTGGCCCCCTTTTGTAAGTGGGTTTGACACCGCTGATCTAGTCAGTTACTTATTTTATGGGGGGTCAGTGCTTTCCCACTGAGCAAGGAGACGTCTATACGACGTCTTTTCAGGTCATTTCTGGACGTCGAAATCAGGTCCCTGGAAGGTCGAAAACTTACGCCAGATGACGTCTAAAAGACGTCTTTTTTCCGACGTCCAACAGACGTCTATATTCCAGGCGTCTACATTAGACGTCTATATTCCTGACGTCTAAAAGGCGTCTACATTAGACGTCTATCTGACGTCAATAACTTACTGTATTTAGCTTATTCTAATTAGGCTATTATATTTAACTTATTTTAGTCACTTTACATGCTGAAATCTATGCATGTAAAAAGTACTGTATAATGAATCTACTTTAAAATTGCGTTGAGGCAAACAAATCTAGGGAAATACATTTGACCATCCGCAGCTTTAAAATCCTACAAACAGTTGGATTAAGTTTTACAAATCACTCCATAAATTTTACCTTTATCCTGTTTATTTGACACAATTTAAAGGAACAGCATAACACATAAAATTGAGAATTCCACCTTTGGTAACTTAAAAAAAAGCTTTACATTACGGAACTTATCAACTGGTGGCAACACAAAATACACAAACAAATCTATAAAAGTACACAGCTCACTTGGGTCTGTACTTCACATAATTTTTTTTTTAAATGCCTTCATTCTTTGGCCGTACTTAACATAAACAATAATAATTTTTTAACATGCCTTCATTTTTGGTCTGTACTTAACAATTTTTTTTTAACATGCCTTCATTTTTCTTTTTGATATAGCAGGCAGTAACAAGAGAAATAAAAAAGCTGTATAAAATTACAGTCCCCTCACCACAAAAATAATCTGTACAAAGTGTGCTGGTCATAATATTTTAAATAAGTTGTTTTATTTCAGGAATTCCATTCAAAAAGTGAAACATTCATTACACACAGACTGATATATTTCAAATGTTTATTTATTTTAATGTTGATGATTAAAACTGACAACCAATGACAACCCTAAATTCAGTATCTCAGAAAATTAGACTACTACTTGAGCTCAATAAAAATAAAGTATTTTTATAAATGTTGGCCAACTGAGATGTATGAACATGAAATGTACAATATGTACATCTTTCAATAGTTGGGGCTAAGGACCATGCTACCATGTTAATACTTTTCAGTTGGCCAACATCTATAAAAATCATTTTTTAATTGATCTCAAGTAATGTAATTTACTGATAATGAATTTGGAGTTTTCATTAGTTGTCAGTTATAATCATCAGCATTAAGATTATTTTTAAATATATCAGTCTGTGTGAATGAATATACAGTAATACTGTATAGAAGTTTTACTTTTTGAATGGAATTACTGAAATAAATAACTTTTTCACAATATTCTAATTTTATGCCCAGCACCGATTTGCATCTCCCCCCCAAAAAAAGTGTTCCTCAGTTCTGTGTGAGCCCGTATCCTCCACTTCTATGTGGCACGTTTTAAATGTCCTGTGTGACCCTATGTCCTCCACCTCTTTGGGGTGCATTAAATGTCCAGTGTCCACTTCTTTGTGGTGCATTAAATGTCCAGTGTCCACTTCTTTGTGGTGCATTAAATGTCCAGTGTCCACTTCTTCGTGGTGCATTAAATGTCCAGTGTCCACTTCTTCGTGGTGCATTAAATGTCCAGTGTCCACTTCTTCGTGGTGCATTAAATGTACAGTGTGAAAGCCCCACCTCCACTTCTTTGTGGCACATTTTTTCATTCAACCTTTATTTATACAGGCTAGCCTCGTTGAGCCACGGGGACTCATTTACAAGAGAGACCTGTCTCACTCACACCCAAGGTCATAGAGTCCCCATCAGTCTAACATGCATGTTTTTGGACTGTTGGAGGAAACTGGAGCCCCCGGAGAAAACCCACGCATGCACGGAGAGAACATGCAAACTTCACCCAGAAAGGCCCCCGGACCGGGATTTGAACCGGGGACCTGCTCGCTGAGAGGCAGCAGCTCTACCAGTTGTGCCAGTTGTGTTAATTGTCCAGTGTGAGCCCATGTCCTCCTTTGCATGTTTTAAATGCTCTGCAGCATGAGTCCTTATAAAATCCTTTGTTGCTGCAGAATCTCCATTCATGATTCCATCTGCATTTGCAAAAAAACAAACAAAAACAAAAAGTAATTAGCAATATGCAAGGGCAACCTGGAAAATGCAGTGTCTTGCTGGGATCTCCCTGATTAATAAATAAATAAATAAAAACATCCATCCCAGCAAATGTTGATAGGTGGCTTTGAGTTTTTGCCAATCACTTAGAACACTAGTTAACACACTAACACACATTTTTATTTATTAACCTTTATTTAAGCAGGCAAATCCCATAGAGATCACAGATCTTTTTTTCAAGGGAGGCCTGGACCTGAAGGCAGAACATGCATGTTTTGGATCTGTTGCAGGAAACCGGAGTACTCGGATAAAACCCACGCAAGCACGAGAAGAACATGCAAACTCCACAGAAACACTCCAGGTCCAACCGGGGATTGAACCCAGGACCTTCTTGATGTGAGACAATAGTGCTAACCACTGAGACATCGTGCTGCCAAATTTGAGTCAGAGTCAGAGAGAATTTATTGTCATTTGCACCGCATGTAGTACATGTGTTGAAAACGAGATTATGTACACAGGGTCCCAGTTACATCCAACAACAAATGCAAGAGAAAAACAATAATAACATCTAGGATTAACTAAGAGAGACATCAGCTAGTAATACACTAAGCCCTAATGTAGTAGAAAAACATCATTATAAACAGCAGCACGAACATGAGTCATTATGAGCAGATGGTCACAGATGAACGCAGCAACAAGAAACAGATCAGTATCAACATGATGTGACATTTTGCAGTGTTTATTCTTATTATTTATTTATTCATGAGTCTGACAGCCTCAGGGTAGAAGCTGTTCCTCAGTCTAGTGGTTCTACATTTGATGCTCCTCAACCTCCGTCCCGAGGGGAGTGGTGCAAAGAGTGAGTGTGCTGGGTGAGTGAGGTCTTTCATGATGCAGGTGGCTCTTTTTCTGCATCTGGAGGTGTAAATGTCTGTGATGGTGGGGAGACTGACTCCCACAGACTTCTGTGCAGCCTTCACCACTCTCTGTAGAGCTTTCCTCTCTGCAACTGTGCAGCCTCCATGCCACACATTGATGCTGGAGCACAGGATGCTCTCCACTGCACACCTGTAGAAGGAGTTGAGGACTGAGCTTCTCAGACCAGCTCGTCTCAGCCGTCTGAGGAAGTAGAGTCTTTGATGTCCTTTCTTGATCAGGCTGGTGGTGTTGTTGCTCCAGCTGAGGTTATCATTCAAGTGTACACCCAGGTACTTGTAGCTGGAGACCACCTCCACCGCAGATCCACCTATGTACAGTGGGGTGTGGGTGTGTTTGTTCCTTCTGAAGTCCACAATCATCTCCTTCGTCTTCTTCACATTCATGTGAAGGTTGTTCTCTTTGCACCAGCTCTCCAGATGTTCCACCTCCTGTCTGTAGCTGGATTCATCATTATCTGTGATGCATCCCACCACAGCTGTATCATCTGCAAACTTAACAATATGACAGCCTGGATGTGTGGCTGTACAATCATATGTGAGCAGAGTGAACAGAAGAGGGCTCAGCACACATCCTTGAGGAGAGCCAGTGCTGAGGGTGATGGTGGAGGAGGAGAAGTTGTGGATCTTCACGGACTGTGGTCTGTTTGTTAAGAAGTCTAGTACCCAGTTACAGATGGAGGGGCTTAGTCCAAGTGTGGATAGTTTGTCTATCAGAGTTTGGGGGATCATGGTGTTGAAGGCAGATGTGAAGTCCACAAAGAGCAGACGCACGTATGAGTCCTTCTGATCCAGGTGGGTGAGAGCAGTGTGGACCACAGAGGAGATGGCGTCCTCTGTTGATCGGTTCTCACGGTATGCATATTGATGAGGGTCCTCGCTGATGTTGACGGTTGTCTTGATGTGGGACATGACCAGTTTCTCAAAACATTTAGCGACTATCGGGGTGAGAGCCACCGGTCTATAGTCATTCAGACCAGTCACTGTGGAGCTTTTTGGGACTGGGATGATGGTGGCAGTCTTCAGGCAGGTGGGAACTGACTCCACATCAGCACATCAGTTAAAAAATTGCTGCAAAACGCACTCGAGTTGCCAAACATTTTCATATCTATGAGGTGCCATTAGCAAAGTTACAAAAATCAACAGCAATATTTTAGTTTAGAGAAAACATTTTTTTCCAGTCAAATTTTAACCATGTTATTAATACACGTCGTTCTAAATTAAATATTTAATTTGATAGCTAAATATTTAGTTTACAAAACTAAATACTGAACTTGCAAGTAAAATATTTAGTTCAGATGGTTAGTGGGTGGGTGAGCGTGTGTTGATACATACCTATCAAGAAATTTGTAGACAAAGTCCTTGGTGTGCTTTCCTCCAATTCTGGAAATTTGCAGAACCTGTTGAAATAAATCCATGATACAGTTCACTGACACTTCCAAGTGTTTGGTTGTACAGTACTGTACTGCGTTATGCTCGGCTTTCCTCCAGACTTGTAAAACCTACCAGGGTAGCAAATTTGGAGTCACGAGGTGCTCCTCTCTCACAAAATCCTCCATGGTCTCTATCCTCTTTGGCACAGCTGAAAAGGTGGGATGTACACGGTGTAGGCGATCGCCGAGGTCAAAGAAGTTGAATACGCTGAAACACTGGGGGGAAAAATAAAACAAAAACACCATTTTTGAATACGCTGAAACACTGGGGGGAAAAATAAAACAAAAACACACATTTCTTGATTACAATGTTATCTCTCCAACAGCAAGGTGGCTGGTTGATCATTTTTTTCCAGTCATATTTTAACCATGTTATTAATACACGTCGTTCTAAATTAAATATTTAATTTGATAGCTAAATATTTAGTTTACAAAACTAAATACTGAACTTGCAAGTAAAATATTTAGTTCAGATGGTTAGTGGGTGGGTGAGCGTGTGTTGATACATACCTATCAAGAAATTTGTAGACAAAGTCCTTGGTGTGCTTTCCTCCAATTCTGGAAATTTGCAGAACCTGTTGGAATAAATCCATGATATAGTTCACTGACACTTCAAAGTGTTTGGTTGTACAGTACAGTACTGCGTTATGCTCGGCTTTCCTCCAGACTTGTAAAACCTACCAGGGTAGCAAATTTGGAGTCACGAGGTGCTCCTCTCTCACAAAATCCTCCATGGTCTCTATCCTTTTTGGCACAGGGTGGGAGAGGGATGTAGGGCTAGGCGATCGCCGAGGTCAATGAAGAAG
>JBBPBX010008341.1:4011-28298 GCA_038048925.1 Garcialebias charrua | reverse complement strand
TTTATTTGTTGCAGAAAACGTTTCAAACGCAACAAATAAAGTCCAGTTGATCCTGTATTGAACGCCTTTTTTGATTTCATCATGTCCTGGACGACTGAGAATCTTCACCAGCATACGATTACTACGATTACACGTGAACGCACCATCTGTGATGTAGTGTGCAGAGTGTGAGGCAGAGCTCTGTGCTTGTCACGGTGCGCGGGTGTGAGCAACTCGACATGAAGGTAAGTCTGATACAGCATCAGACCTAAATTAGATCCTGTTGTTTCTTGTTCCATCACCCAAACTATTTTCTGCTTCCCAAAATGAAGACAAATAACTCAAATCTTCACATAGATTGATAAATTCATCTGGTTTTAAATTGTCCGCTATTAAAGAGACCAGAGCCCTCTGCCTCTCACTACGTCACAGATGGTGCGTTTGTGTGTAATTGGATTTCCCATGATTAAACACGGCTTGAAGTTCAAAATCACTTTTAAAGCAAAATTAAAGTGATTTATCATTTTGTTTGCAAAAACAAACATATTTAAATGATAAAAAATATATATTTTGAGCAATTTTATGAATAGTAAAAAAATCATGTCAGTAGACCTTTAAAGCTTGACAGTAATTAGGGACTGCAGTAGCTCATTGAGGTCACCATGGTAACCACACCTGCATCTGTCGCTCCCTGAGCTTCTTAATCAGACCGAAGTCAGAGTTGAAGGAAAGCCTGAGGTTGAAGAAGCATTAAGAAAAGTTCTGTCAGTGTAGGAACAAGTGTTTCCCTGTGTGCACTCTGGATGATTAAAGACTGTCATGTGGGGGTGGGGGAGGAAACCCTTAATAAACACAATGATTATCACAGCAGAGCTTGACCTTCAGCTCCAAGGACTCACATGTTGTGTGTGGCCCTCAGCTTCATGTTGTGTGTGTGGACCTCAGCTTCATGTTGGGTGGCCCTCAAGCTTCATGTTATGTGTGGCCCTCAGCTTGTAGTGGCAGGGGAACCGGACTTGGGACCCGAAGGACCTAGGTTCAAACCCCAGTCACGGCATAACTTGTGGTGTGTTTGAGCAGCACATCTCATCCCAACTGCTCCCCGGGCGCTTTCTATAGCTGCCCACTGCCCCACCTGGTGGTGATTGGGTTAAATGCAGAGTCAAATTTCGTCTTGTATGGAAACATACACAGATGACAAAAATATGACATTATTATTATTAATGTGTGTGGCCCCCAGCTTCATGTGTGTGGACCTCATCTTCATGTGTGTGGCCCTCAGCTTCATGTTGTGTGTGTGGCCCTCAGCTTCATGTGTGTGTGGACCTCAGCTTTATGTTGTGTGTGACCCTCAGCTTTATGTTGTGTGTGACCCTCAGCTTCATGTTTTGTGTGGCCCTCAGCTTCATGTTGTGTGTGGCCCTAAGCTTCATGTGTGTGGCCCTCAGCTTCATGTGTGTGGCCCTCAGCTTCATGTGTGTGGCCCTCAGCTTCATGTGTGTGGACCTCAGCTTCATGTTGTGTGTGGACCTCAGCTTCATGTTGTGTGTGGACCTCAGCTTCATGTTGTGTGTGGACCTCAGCTTCATGTTGTGTGTGGACCTCAGCTTCATGTTGTGTGTGGACCTCAGCTTCATGTTGTGTGTGGACCTCAGCTTCATGTTGTGTGTGGACCTCAGCTTCATGTTGTGTGTGGACCTCAGCTTCATGTTGTGTGTGGACCTCAGCTTCATGTTGTGTGTGGACCTCAGCTTCATGTTGTGTGTGGACCTCAGCTTCATGTTGTGTGTGGACCTCAGCTTCATGTTGTGTGTGGACCTCAGCTTCATGTTGTGTGTGGACCTCAGCTTCATGTTGTGTGTGGACCTCAGCTTCATGTTGTGTGTGGACCTCAGCTTCATGTTGTGTGTGGACCTCAGCTTCATGTTGTGTGTGGACCTCAGCTTCATGTTGTGTGTGGACCTCAGCTTCATGTTGTGTGTGGACCTCAGCTTCATGTTGTGTGTGGACCTCAGCTTCATGTTGTGTGTGGACCTCAGCTTCATGTTGTGTGTGGACCTCAGCTTCATGTTGTGTGTGGACCTCAGCTTCATGTTGTGTGTGGACCTCAGCTTCATGTTGTGTGTGGACCTCAGCTTCATGTTGTGTGTGGACCTCAGCTTCATGTTGTGTGTGGACCTCAGCTTCATGTTGTGTGTGGACCTCAGCTTCATGTTGTGTGTGGACCTCAGCTTCATGTTGTGTGTGGACCTCAGCTTCATGTTGTGTGTGGACCTCAGCTTCATGTTGTGTGTGGACCTCAGCTTCATGTTGTGTGTGGACCTCAGCTTCATGTTGTGTGTTGGACCTCAGCTTCATGTTGTGTTTGGACCTCAGCTTCATGTTGTGTGTGGACCTCAGCTTCATGTTGTGTGTGCACCTGAGCTTCATGTTGTGTGTGGACCTCAACTTCATGTTATGTGTGGACCTCAGCTTCATGTTGTGTATGGACCTGAGCTTCATGTTGTGTGAGGACCTCAGCTTCATGTTGTGTGTGCATCTCAGCTTCATGGTGTGTGTGGACCTCAGCTTCATGTTGTGTGTGGACCTGAGCTTCATGTTGTGTGTGGACCTGAGCTTCATGTTGTGTGTGGACCTCAGCTTCATGTTGTGTGTGGACCTCAGCTTCATGTTGTGTGTGGACCTGCTTCATGTTGTGTGTGGACCTCAGCTTCATGTTGTGTGTGGACCTCAGCTTCATGTTGTGTGTGGACCTGAGCTTCATGTTGTGTGTGGACCTCAGCTTCATGTTGTGTGTGGACCTCAGCTTCATGTTGTGTGTGGACCTCAGCTTCATGTTGTGTGTGGACCTCAGCTTCATGTTGTGTGTGGACCTCAGCTTCATGTTGTGTGTGGACCTCAGCTTCATGTTGTGTGTGGACCTCAGCTTCATGTTGTGTGTGGCCCTCAGCTTCATGTTGTGTGTGGACCTCAGCTTCATGTTGTGTGTGGACCTCAGCTTCATGTTGTGTGTGGACCTCAGCTTCATGTTGTGTGTGGACCTCAGCTTCATGTTTTGTCTGACCCTCAGCTTCATGTTTTGTGTGGCCCTCAGCTTCATGTTGTGTGTGTGTCGACCTCAGCTTCATGTTGTGTGTGTGGACCTCAGCTTCATGTGGTGTATGGACCTTAGCTTCATGTTGTGTGTGGACCTCAGCTTCATGTTGTGTGTGGACCTCAGCTTCATGCTCACACTGCAACACATGAACTAGATGAAGAAGAACATCACGAGTGTGTTTGTGTGTGTGGACCTCAGCTTCATGTTTTGTGTGTCCCTCAGCTTCATGTTGTGTGTGGCCCTCAACTTCTTGTTATGTGTGGACCTGAGCTTCGTGTTGTGTGTGGACCTGAGCTTCTTGTTGTGTGTGGACCTCAGACTCATGTTGTGTGTGGACCTCAGCTTCATGTTGTGTGTGGCCCTCAGCTTCATGTTATGTATGGACCTCAGCTTCTTGTTATGTGTGGACCTGAGCTTCGTGTTGTGTGTGGACCTGAGCTTCTTGTTGTGTGTGGACCTCAGCTTCATGTTGTGTGTGGACCTCAGCTTCATGTTGTGTGTGGACCTCAGCTTCATGTTGTGTGTGGACCTCAGCTTCATGTTGTGTGTGGACCTCAGCTTCATGTTGTGTGTGGACCTCAGCTTCATGTTGTGTGTGGACCTCAGCTTCATGTTGTGTGTGGACCTCAGCTTCATGTTGTGTGTGGACCTCAGCTTCATGTTGTGTGTGGACCTCAGCTTCATGTTGTGTGTGGACCTCAGCTTCATGTTGTGTGTGGACCTCAGCTTCATGTTGTGTGTGGACCTCAGCTTCATGTTGTGTGTGGACCTCAGCTTCATGTTGTGTGTGGACCTCAGCTTCATGTTGTGTGTGGACCTCAGCTTCATGTTGTGTGTGGACCTCAGCTTCATGTTGTGTGTGGACCTCAGCTTCATGTTGTGTGTGGCCCTCAGCTTCATGTTGTGTGTGGACCTCAGCTTCATGTTTTGTGTGACCCACAGCTTCATGTTTTGTGTGGACCTCAGCTTCATGTTGTGTGTGTGGACCTCAGCTTCATGTTGTGTGTGGACCTCAGCTTCATGTTTTGTGTGACCCTCAGCTTCATGTTTTGTGTGGCCCTCAGCTTCATGTTGTGTGTGTGTCGACCTCAGCTTCATGTTGTGTGTGTGGACCTCAGCTTCATGTGGTGTATGGACCTTAGCTTCATGTTGTGTGTGGACCTCAGCTTCATGTTGTGTGTGGACCTCAGCTTCATGCTCACACTGCAACACATGAACTAGATGAAGAAGAACATGACGAGTGTGTTTGTGTGTGTGGACCTCAGCTTCATGTTTTGTGTGGCCCTCAGCTTCATGTTGTGTGTGGCCCTCAGCTTCATGTTGTGTGTGGACCTCAGCTTCATGTTGTGTGTGGACCTCAGCTTCATGTTGTGTGTGGACCTCAGCTTCATGTTGTGTGTGGACCTCAGCTTCATGTTGTGTGTGGACCTCAGCTTCATGTTGTGTGTGGACCTCAGCTTCATGTTGTGTGTGGACCTCAGCTTCATGTTGTGTGTGGACCTCAGCTTCATGTTGTGTGTGGACCTCAGCTTCATGTTGTGTGTGGACCTCAGCTTCATGTTGTGTGTGGACCTCAGCTTCATGTTGTGTGTGGACCTCAGCTTCATGTTGTGTGTGGACCTCAGCTTCATGTTGTGTGTGGACCTCAGCTTCATGTTGTGTGTGGACCTCAGCTTCATGTTGTGTGTGGACCTCAGCTTCATGTTGTGTGTGGACCTCAGCTTCATGTTGTGTGTGGCCCTCAGCTTCATGTTGTGTGTGGACCTCAGCTTCATGTTGTGTGTGGACCTCAGCTTCATGTTGTGTGTGGACCTCAGCTTCATGTTGTGTGTGGACCTCAGCTTCATGTTGTGTGTGGACCTCAGCTTCATGTTGTGTGTGGACCTCAGCTTCATGTTGTGTGTGGACCTCAGCTTCATGTTGTGTGTGGACCTCAGCTTCATGTTGTGTGTGGACCTCAGCTTCATGTTGTGTGTGGACCTCAGCTTCATGTTGTGTGTGGACCTCAGCTTCATGTGTGTGTGGACCTCAGCTTCATGTTGTGTGTGGCCCTCAGCTTCATGTTGTGTGTGGACCTCAGCTTCATGTTTTGTGTGGCCCTCAGCTTCATGTTGTGTGTGGACCTCAGCTTCATGTTGTGTGTGGACCTCAGCTTCATGTTGTGTGTGGACCTCAGCTTCATGCTCACACTGCAACACATGAACTAGATGAAGAAGAACATGACGAGTGTGTTTGTGTGTGTGGACCTCAGCTTCATGTTTTGTGTGGCCCTCAGCTTCATGTTGTGTGTGGCCCTCAGCTTCATGTTGTGTGTGTGGACCTCAGCTTCATGTTGTGTGTGGACCTCAGCTTCATGTTGTGTGTGGACCTCAGCTTCATGTTGTGTGTGGACCTCAGCTTCATGTTGTGTGTGGACCTCAGCTTCATGTTGTGTGTGGACCTCAGCTTCATGTTGTGTGTGGACCTCAGCTTCATGTTGTGTGTGGACCTCAGCTTCATGTTGTGTGTGGACCTCAGCTTCATGTTGTGTGTGGACCTCAGCTTCATGTTGTGTGTGGACCTCAGCTTCATGTTGTGTGTGGACCTCAGCTTCATGTTGTGTGTGGACCTCAGCTTCATGTTGTGTGTGGACCTCAGCTTCATGTTGTGTGTGGACCTCAGCTTCATGTTGTGTGTGGACCTCAGCTTCATGTTGTGTGTGGACCTCAGCTTCATGTTGTGTGTGGACCTCAGCTTCATGTTGTGTGTGGACCTCAGCTTCATGTTGTGTGTGGACCTCAGCTTCATGTTGTGTGTGGACCTCAGCTTCATGTTGTGTGTGGACCTCAGCTTCATGTTGTGTGTGGACCTCAGCTTCATGTTGTGTGTGGACCTCAGCTTCATGTTGTGTGTGGACCTCAGCTTCATGTTGTGAGCTTCATGTTGTGTGTGGACCTCAGCTTCATGTTGTGTGTGGACCTCAGCTTCATGTTGTGTGTGGACCTCAGCTTCATGTTGTGTGTGGACCTCAGCTTCATGTTGTGTGTGGACCTCAGCTTCATGTTGTGTGTGGACCTCAGCTTCATGTTGTGTGTGGACCTCAGCTTCATGTTGTGTGTGGACCTCAGCTTCATGTTGTGTGTGGACCTCAGCTTCATGTTGTGTGTGGACCTTAGCTTCATGCTCACACTGCAACAGATGAACTAGATGAAGAAGAACATGACGAGTGTGTTTGTGTGTGTGGACCTCAGCTTCATGTTTTGTGTGGCCCTCAGCTTCATGTTGTGTGTGGCCCTCAGCTTCATGTTGTGTGTGTGGACCTCAGCTTCATGTTGTGTGTGGACCTCAGCTTCATGTTGTGTGTGGACCTCAGCTTCATGTTGTGTGTGGACCTCAGCTTCATGTTGTGTGTGGACCTCAGCTTCATGTTGTGTGTGGACCTCAGCTTCATGTTGTGTGTGGACCTCAGCTTCATGTTGTGTGTGGACCTCAGCTTCATGTTGTGTGTGGACCTCAGCTTCATGTTGTGTGTGGACCTCAGCTTCATGTTGTGTGTGGACCTCAGCTTCATGTTGTGTGTGGACCTCAGCTTCATGTTGTGTGTGGACCTCAGCTTCATGTTGTGTGTGGACCTCAGCTTCATGTTGTGTGTGGACCTCAGCTTCATGTTGTGTGTGGACCTCAGCTTCATGTTGTGTGTGGACCTCAGCTTCATGTTGTGTGTGGACCTCAGCTTCATGTTGTGTGTGGACCTCAGCTTCATGTTGTGTGTGGACCTCAGCTTCATGTTGTGTGTGGACCTCAGCTTCATGTTGTGTGTGGACCTCAGCTTCATGTTGTGTGTGGACCTCAGCTTCATGTTGTGTGTGGACCTCAGCTTCATGTTGTGTGTGGACCTCAGCTTCATGTTGTGTGTGGACCTCAGCTTCATGTTGTGTGTGGACCTCAGCTTCATGTTGTGTGTGGACCTCAGCTTCATGTTGTGTGTGGACCTCAGCTTCATGTTGTGTGTGGACCTCAGCTTCATGTTGTGTGTGGACCTCAGCTTCATGTTGTGTGTGGACCTCAGCTTCATGTTGTGTGTGGACCTCAGCTTCATGTTGTGTGTGGACCTCAGCTTCATGTTGTGTGTGGACCTCAGCTTCATGTTGTGTGTGGACCTCAGCTTCATGTTGTGTGTGGACCTCAGCTTCATGTTGTGTGTGGACCTCAGCTTCATGTTGTGTGTGGACCTCAGCTTCATGTTGTGTGTGGACCTCAGCTTCATGTTGTGTGTGGACCTCAGCTTCATGTTGTGTGTGGACCTCAGCTTCATGTTGTGTGTGGACCTCAGCTTCATGTTGTGTGTGGACCTCAGCTTCATGTTGTGTGTGGACCTCAGCTTCATGTTGTGTGTGGACCTCAGCTTCATGTTGTGTGTGGACCTCAGCTTCATGTTGTGTGTGGACCTCAGCTTCATGTTGTGTGTGGACCTCAGCTTCATGTTGTGTGTGGACCTCAGCTTCATGTTGTGTGTGGACCTCAGCTTCATGTTGTGTGTGGACCTCAGCTTCATGTTGTGTGTGGACCTCAGCTTCATGTTGTGTGTGGACCTCAGCTTCATGTTGTGTGTGGACCTCAGCTTCATGTTGTGTGTGGACCTCAGCTTCATGTTGTGTGTGGACCTCAGCTTCATGTTGTGTGTGGACCTCAGCTTCATGTTGTGTGTGGACCTCAGCTTCATGTTGTGTGTGGACCTCAGCTTCATGTTGTGTGTGGACCTCAGCTTCATGTTGTGTGTGGACCTCAGCTTCATGTTGTGTGTGGACCTCAGCTTCATGTTGTGTGTGTGGACCTCAGCTTCATGTTGTGTGTGGACCTCAGCTTCATGTTGTGTGTGGACCTCAGCTTCATGTTGTGTGTGGACCTCAGCTTCATGCTCACACTGCAACACATGAACTAGATGAAGAACATGACGAGTGTTTTGTGTGTGTGTTCTGAACCATGTAATGAACACAGCGTAGTGAGAAGCCCTCCGTCTGCAGCCACCATGCCTGAGGTCACCACCGACCACCTGGATGAGAAGCAGGTGCAGCTGCTCTCTGAGATGTGCATCGTCATCGACGAGAACGACCGCAGGGTCGGAGCGGACACCAAGAAGAACTGCCACCTCAACTCCAGCATCGATAAAGGTACAGGTAGTCCCTGTCTTACGAGCGCTCTTACTTACGAGGTCCCGGACTTACGAATATGCATCTCATTAATTTTTATTTTTTATTTTTTTTAAATAAATGAATACATGTACAGTACTGTACACCCACCAAGCACTTAGCCTATCCTAACACAGTTTTTAAATATGAAGTAGTGAGTGAATTGTCTCCCTTTCACATAAAGGGAGCTAGCTCTCTTTATGTGAATGGAGCCTGCTGGGGAGGAGGGAGACAATTCAACTGACTCCTTAACTGTGTTAGGATAGGCTAAGTGCTTGGTGACTAGGGCTGAATAATTTTGGAAAATAATCTAATCGCAATTTTTTTTTTCTATAAATTACAATTGCGATTTAAAATGCGATTATTTTTACTGGTTCTGTATTAATTCATATCACTAACGACACAACTGTTTAAAAAAAAAAAAATCAGATAATTAATGTGCTTTTTCACGCAGAACGTTAGCTTGCTGAGCTAGCTGCTAACAGAGCACCGTCAACAACAGACCCGGTCACATGACCAGCTTGCGCTCTGTTTATCTCCCGCAGTCTCTGTGTCTCAGCGTCTAAGCTCAGATACACGTTTACACGAGCTAACTTACCTGAATTTATAACTTTTATGACTTCTGTCGAGCCTGAAGCAACTGTGTTGGCGCACAGTGTCCCCCTCCCTGTTGCCTGCTCTGTTTTGCTCCGCTCAGCTGAGCTCCTGCTGCTCGGCGCGGCTCACTGCCAAGTCACGTGACCAGCTCGCGCTCTCAGATACACGTTTACACGGGCTAACTTACCTGAATTTATAACTTTTATGACTTCTGTCGAGCCTGAAGCAACTGTGTTGGAGCGCACGGTGTCCCCCATCCCTCCTGCTCTGTTTTGCTCCACTCAGAGCTGCGCGCGGCCAGAGCAGCTCACTACCAAGTCACGTGACCAGTCAAATCGCAGCCCGTGCGATTAGCGAATCGCGTTTTAACATATAGCGAGATAATCGCAAATGCGATTAATCGTGCAGCCTTATTGGTGACTGTACAATACTGTACATTTATCTATTTATTAAAAACGTCACTCTAACCTGCAGAAACGACACTCGTCACTCGGACCTGCAGAAACGACACTCGTCACTCGGACCTACAGAAACGACACTCGTCACTCGGACCTGCAGAAACGACACTCGTCACTCGGACCTACAGAAACGACACTCGTCACTCAGACCTGCAGAAACGACACTCGTCACTCGGACCTGCAGAAACGACACTCGTCACTCAGACCTGCAGAAACGACACTCGTCACTCGGACCTGCAGAAACGACACTCGTCACTCAGACCTGCAGAAACGACACTCGTCACTCGGACCTGCAGAAACGACACTCGTCACTCAGACCTACAGAAACGACACTCGTCACTCAGACCTGCAGAAACGACACTCGTCACTCGGACCTACAGAAACGACACTCGTCACTCAGACCTGCAGAAACGACACTCGTCACTCGGACCTGCAGAAACGACACTCGTCACTCAGACCTGCAGAAACGACACTCGTCACTCGGACCTGCAGAAACGACACTCGTCACTCGGACCTGCAGAAACGACACTCGTCACTCAGACCTGCAGAAACGACACTCGTCACTCGGACCTGCAGAAACGACACTCGTCACTCAGACCTGCAGAAACGACACTCGTCACTCGGACCTGCAGAAACGACACTCGTCACTCAGACCTGCAGAAACGACACTCGTCACTCAGACCTGCAGAAACGACACTCGTCACTCAGACCTGCAGAAACGACACTCGTCACTCAGACCTGCAGAAACGACACTCGTCACTCGGACCTACAGAAACGACACTCGTCACTCAGACCTGCAGAAACGACACTCGTCACTCAGACCTGCAGAAACGACACTCGTCACTCAGACCTGCAGAAACGACACTCGTCACTCAGACCTGCAGAAACGACACTCGTCACTCGGACCTGCAGAAACGACACTCGTCACTCAGACCTGCAGAAACGACACTCGTCACTCAGACCTGCAGAAACGACACTCGTCACTCAGACCTGCAGAAACGACACTCGTCACTCAGACCTGCAGAAACGACACTCGTCACTCAGACCTGCAGAAACGACACTCGTCACTCAGACCTGCAGAAACGACACTCGTCACTCAGACCTGCAGAAACGACACTCGTCACTCAGACCTGCAGAAACGACACTCGTCACTCAGACCTGCAGAAACGACACTCGTCACTCAGACCTGCAGAAACGACACTCGTCACTCAGACCTGCAGAAACGACACTCGTCACTCAGACCTGCAGAAACGACACTCGTCACTCAGACCTGCAGAAACGACACTCGTCACTCGGACCTGCAGAAACGACACTCGTCATTCAGACCTGCAGAAACGACACTCGTCACTCAGACCTGCAGAAACGACACTCGTCACTCGGACCTGCAGAAACGACACTCGTCACTCAGACCTGCAGAAACGACACTCGTCACTCAGACCTGCAGAAACGACACTCGTCACTCAGACCTGCAGAAACGACACTCGTCACTCAGACCTGCAGAAACGACACTCGTCACTCGGACCTGCAGAAACGACACTCGTCACTCAGACCTGCAGAAACGACACTCGTCACTCAGACCTGCAGAAACGACACTCGTCACTCAGACCTGCAGAAACGACACTCGTCACTCGGACCTGCAGAAACGACACTCGTCACTCAGACCTGCAGAAACGACACTCGTCACTCAGACCTGCAGAAACGACACTCGTCACTCAGACCTGCAGAAACGACACTCGTCACTCAGACCTGCAGAAACGACACTCGTCACTCAGACCTGCAGAAACGACACTCGTCACTCAGACCTGCAGAAACGACACTCGTCACTCAGACCTGCAGAAACGACACTCGTCACTCAGACCTGCAGAAACGACACTCGTCACTCAGACCTGCAGAAACGACACTCGTCATTCAGACCTGCAGAAACGACACTCGTCACTCAGACCTGCAGAAACGACACTCGTCACTCAGACCTGCAGAAACGACACTCGTCACTCAGACCTGCAGAAACGACACTCGTCATTCAGACCTGCAGAAACGACACTCGTCATTCAGACCTGCAGAAACGACACTCGTCATTCAGACCTGCAGAAACGACACTCGTCACTCAGACCTGCAGAAACGACACTCGTCACTCAGACCTGCAGAAACGACACTCGTCACTCAGACCTGCAGAAACGACACTCGTCATTCAGACCTGCAGAAACGACACTCGTCATTCAGACCTGCAGAAACGACACTCGTCACTCAGACCTGCAGAAACGACACTCGTCACTCAGACCTGCAGAAACGACACTCGTCACTCAGACCTGCAGAAACGACACTCGTCACTCAGACCTGCAGAAACGACACTCGTCACTCAGACCTGCAGAAACGACACTCGTCATTCAGACCTGCAGAAACGACACTCGTCATTCAGACCTGCAGAAACGACACTCGTCACTCAGACCTGCAGAAACGACACTCGTCATTCAGACCTGCAGAAACGACACTCGTCACTCAGACCTGCAGAAACGACACTCGTCACTCAGACCTGCAGAAACGACACTCGTCACTCAGACCTGCAGAAACGACACTCGTCACTCAGACCTGCAGAAACGACACTCGTCACTCAGACCTGCAGAAACGACACTCGTCATTCAGACCTGCAGAAACGACACTCGTCACTCAGACCTGCAGAAACGACACTCGTCACTCAGACCTGCAGAAACGACACTCGTCACTCAGACCTGCAGAAACGACACTCGTCACTCAGACCTGCAGAAACGACACTCGTCATTCAGACCTGCAGAAACGACACTCGTCATTCAGACCTGCAGAAACGACACTCGTCACTCAGACCTGCAGAAACGACACTCGTCATTCAGACCTGCAGAAACGACACTCGTCATTCAGACCTGCAGAAACGACACTCGTCACTCAGACCTGCAGAAACGACACTCGTCACTCAGACCTGCAGAAACGACACTCGTCATTCAGACCTGCAGAAACGACACTCGTCATTCAGACCTGCAGAAACGACACTCGTCACTCAGACCTGCAGAAACGACACTCGTCACTCAGACCTGCAGAAACGACACTCGTCACTCAGACCTGCAGAAACGACACTCGTCATTCAGACCTGCAGAAACGACACTCGTCACTCAGACCTGCAGAAACGACACTCGTCACTCAGACCTGCAGAAACGACACTCGTCACTCAGACCTGCAGAAACGACACTCGTCACTCAGACCTGCAGAAACGACACTCGTCACTCAGACCTGCAGAAACGACACTCGTCATTCAGACCTGCAGAAACGACACTCGTCACTCAGACCTGCAGAAACGACACTCGTCACTCAGACCTGCAGAAACGACACTCGTCATTCAGACCTGCAGAAACGACACTCGTCATTCAGACCTGCAGAAACGACACTCGTCACTCAGACCTGCAGAAACGACACTCGTCATTCAGACCTGCAGAAACGACACTCGTCATTCAGACCTGCAGAAACGACACTCGTCATTCAGACCTGCAGAAACGACACTCGTCACTCAGACCTGCAGAAACGACACTCGTCACTCAGACCTGCAGAAACGACACTCGTCACTCAGACCTGCAGAAACGACACTCGTCATTCAGACCTACAGAAACGACACTCGTCACTCAGACCTGCAGAAACGACACTCGTCACTCGGACCTACAGAAACGACACTCGTCACTCAGACCTGCAGAAACGACACTCGTCACTCGGACCTACAGAAACGACACTCGTCACTCAGACCTGCAGAAACGACACTCGTCACTCGGACCTGCAGAAACGACACTCGTCACTCGGACCTGCAGAAACGACACTCGTCACTCGGACCTGCAGAAACGACACTCGTCACTCAGACCTACAGAAACGACACTCGTCACTCAGACCTGCAGAAACGACACTCGTCACTCGGACCTGCAGAAACGACACTCGTCACTCAGACCTGCAGAAACGACACTCGTCACTCGGACCTGCAGAAACGACACTCGTCATTCAGACCTACAGAAACGACACTCGTCACTCAGACCTGCAGAAACGACACTCGTCACTCGGACCTACAGAAACGACACTCGTCACTCAGACCTGCAGAAACGACACTCGTCACTCGGACCTACAGAAACGACACTCGTCACTCAGACCTGCAGAAACGACACTCGTCACTCAGACCTGCAGAAACGACACTCGTCACTCGGACCTACAGAAACGACACTCGTCACTCGGACCTGCAGAAACGACACTCGTCACTCAGACCTGCAGAAACGACACTCGTCATTCAGACCTACAGAAACGACACTCGTCACTCAGACCTGCAGAAACGACACTCGTCACTCGGACCTACAGAAACGACACTCGTCACTCAGACCTGCAGAAACGACACTCGTCACTCGGACCTACAGAAACGACACTCGTCACTCAGACCTGCAGAAACGACACTCGTCACTCGGACCTGCAGAAACGACACTCGTCACTCAGACCTGCAGAAACGACACTCGTCACTCGGACCTGCAGAAACGACACTCGTCACTCAGACCTGCAGAAACGACACTCGTCACTCAGACCTGCAGAAACGACACTCGTCACTCAGACCTACAGAAACGACACTCGTCACTCAGACCTGCAGAAACGACACTCGTCACTCGGACCTGCAGAAACGACACTCGTCACTCAGACCTGCAGAAACGACACTCGTCACTCAGACCTGCAGAAACGACACTCGTCACTCAGACCTACAGAAACGACACTCGTCACTCAGACCTGCAGAAACGACACTCGTCACTCGGACCTACAGAAACGACACTCGTCACTCAGACCTGCAGAAACGACACTCGTCACTCAGACCTGCAGAAACGACACTCGTCACTCGGACCTACAGAAACGACACTCGTCACTCAGACCTGCAGAAACGACACTCGTCACTCGGACCTACAGAAACGACACTCGTCACTCAGACCTGCAGAAACGACACTCGTCACTCGGACCTGCAGAAACGACACTCGTCACTCGGACCTGCAGAAACGACACTCGTCACTCGGACCTGCAGAAACGACACTCGTCACTCAGACCTGCAGAAACGACACTCGTCACTCAGACCTGCAGAAACGACACTCGTCACTCAGACCTGCAGAAACGACACTCGTCACTCAGACCTGCAGAAACGACACTCGTCATTCAGACCTGCAGAAACGACACTCGTCACTCAGACCTGCAGAAACGACACTCGTCACTCAGACCTGCAGAAACGACACTCGTCACTCAGACCTGCAGAAACGACACTCGTCACTCAGACCTGCAGAAACGACACTCGTCATTCAGACCTGCAGAAACGACACTCGTCACTCAGACCTGCAGAAACGACACTCGTCACTCAGACCTGCAGAAACGACACTCGTCACTCAGACCTGCAGAAACGACACTCGTCACTCAGACCTGCAGAAACGACACTCGTCACTCAGACCTGCAGAAACGACACTCGTCATTCAGACCTGCAGAAACGACACTCGTCATTCAGACCTGCAGAAACGACACTCGTCACTCAGACCTGCAGAAACGACACTCGTCACTCAGACCTGCAGAAACGACACTCGTCACTCAGACCTGCAGAAACGACACTCGTCACTCAGACCTGCAGAAACGACACTCGTCATTCAGACCTGCAGAAACGACACTCGTCATTCAGACCTGCAGAAACGACACTCGTCACTCAGACCTGCAGAAACGACACTCGTCACTCAGACCTGCAGAAACGACACTCGTCACTCAGACCTGCAGAAACGACACTCGTCATTCAGACCTGCAGAAACGACACTCGTCACTCAGACCTGCAGAAACGACACTCGTCACTCAGACCTGCAGAAACGACACTCGTCACTCAGACCTGCAGAAACGACACTCGTCACTCAGACCTGCAGAAACGACACTCGTCACTCAGACCTGCAGAAACGACACTCGTCACTCAGACCTGCAGAAACGACACTCGTCACTCAGACCTGCAGAAACGACACTCGTCACTCAGACCTGCAGAAACGACACTCGTCATTCAGACCTGCAGAAACGACACTCGTCACTCAGACCTGCAGAAACGACACTCGTCACTCAGACCTGCAGAAACGACACTCGTCATTCAGACCTGCAGAAACGACACTCGTCATTCAGACCTGCAGAAACGACACTCGTCACTCAGACCTGCAGAAACGACACTCGTCACTCAGACCTGCAGAAACGACACTCGTCATTCAGACCTGCAGAAACGACACTCGTCATTCAGACCTGCAGAAACGACACTCGTCACTCAGACCTGCAGAAACGACACTCGTCACTCAGACCTGCAGAAACGACACTCGTCACTCAGACCTGCAGAAACGACACTCGTCATTCAGACCTGCAGAAACGACACTCGTCACTCAGACCTGCAGAAACGACACTCGTCACTCAGACCTGCAGAAACGACACTCGTCATTCAGACCTGCAGAAACGACACTCGTCACTCAGACCTGCAGAAACGACACTCGTCACTCAGACCTGCAGAAACGACACTCGTCATTCAGACCTGCAGAAACGACACTCGTCATTCAGACCTGCAGAAACGACACTCGTCACTCAGACCTGCAGAAACGACACTCGTCATTCAGACCTGCAGAAACGACACTCGTCATTCAGACCTGCAGAAACGACACTCGTCACTCAGACCTGCAGAAACGACACTCGTCATTCAGACCTGCAGAAACGACACTCGTCATTCAGACCTGCAGAAACGACACTCGTCATTCAGACCTGCAGAAGCGACACTCGTCACTCGGACCTGCAGAAACGACACTCGTCATTCATGTCCATCAGCGATGAGCAACATTGTTGTTTACCTCTGTGTGTTGTTTACATGTGCGTGTTATTGTTTACCTGTGTGTGTTATGGTTTACCTCTGCGTGTTATTGTTTACCTGTGCGTGTTATGGTTTACCTGTGCGTGTTATTGTTTACCTGTGCGTGTTATGGTTTATCTGTGCGTGTTATGGTTTACCTGTGCGTGTTATGGTTTACCTCTGCGTGTTATGGTTTACCTCTGCGTGTTATTGTTTACCTGTGCGTGTTATGGTTTACCTGTGCGTGTTATGGTTTACCTGTGCGTGTTATTGTTTACCTCTGCATGTTATTGTTTACCTCTGAGTGTTATTGTTTACCTGTGCGTGTTATGGTTTACCTGTGCGTGTTATGGTTTACCTGTGCGTGTTATTGTTTACCTCTGCATGTTATTGTTTACCTCTGAGTGTTATTGTTTACCTCTGTGTGTTATTGTTTACCTCTGCGTGTTATTGTTTACCTCTGCGTGTTATTGTTTACCTCTGTGTGTTATTGTTTACCTCTGCGTGTTATTGTTTACCTCTGTGTGTTATTGTTTACCTCTGCATGCTATTGTTTACCTCTGTGTGTTATTGTTTACCTCTGTGTGTTATTGTTTACCTCTGCATGCTATTGTTTACCTCTGCGTGTTATTGTTTACCTCTGTGTGTTATTGTTTACCTCTGCATGCTATTGTTTACCTCTGCGTGTTATTGTTTACCTCTGTGTGTTATTGTTTACCTCTGCATGCTATTGTTTACCTCTGCGTGTTATTGTTTACCTCTGCGTGTTATTGTTTACCTCTGCATGTTATTGTTTACCTCTGAGTGTTATTGTTTACCTCTGAGTGTTATTGTTTACCTCTGCATGTTATTGTTTACCTCTGCGTGTTATTGTTTACCTCTGCGTGTTATTGTTTACCTCTGAGTGTTATTGTTTACCTCTGTGTGTTATTGTTTACCTCTGCATGTGTTATTGTTTACCTCTGCGTGTTATTGTTTACCTCTGCGTGTTATTGTTTACCTCTGTGTGTTATTGTTTACCTCTGCATGCTATTGTTTACCTCTGTGTGTTATTGTTTACCTCTGCATGCTATTGTTTACCTCTGCATGCTATTGTTTACCTCAGCGTGTTATTGTTTACCTCTGCGTGTTATTGTTTACCTCTGCGTGTTATTGTTTACCTCTGTGTGTTATTGTTTACCTCTGCATGCTATTGTTTACCTCTGTGTGTTATTGTTTACCTCTGCATGTTATTGTTTACCTCTGCATGTTATTGTTTACCTCTGAGTGTTATTGTTTACCTCTGAGTGTTATTGTTTACCTCTGCGTGTTATTGTTTACCTCTGCGTGTTATTGTTTACCTCTGCATGTTATTGTTTACCTCTGAGTGTTATTGTTTACCTCTGTGTGTTATTGTTTACCTCTGCGTGTTATTGTTTACCTCTGCATGTTATTGTTTACCTCTGCGTGTTATTGTTTACCTCTGCGTGTTATTGTTTACCTCTGCGTGTTATTGTTTACCTCTGCGTGTTATTGTTTACCTCTGCGTGTTATTGTTTACCTCTGCGTGTTATTGTTTACCTCTGCGTGTTATTGTTTACCTCTGCGTGTTGTTGTTTACCTGTGCGTGTTGTTGTTTACCTGTGCGTGTTGTTGTTTACCTGTGCGTGTTGTTGTTTACCTGTGCGTGTTGTTGTTTACCTGTGCGTGTTGTTGTTTACCTGTGCGTGTTGTTGTTTACCTGTGCGTGTTGTTGTTTACCTGTGCGTGTTGTTGTTTACCTGTGCGTGTTGTTGTTTACCTGTGCGTGTTGTTGTTTACCTGTGCGTGTTGTTGTTTACCTGTGCGTGTTGTTGTTTACCTGTGCGTGTTGTTGTTTACCTGTGCGTGTTGTTGTTTACCTGTGCGTGTTGTTGTTTACCTGTGCGTGTTATTGTTTACCTGTGCGTGTTGTTGTTTACCTGTGCGTGTTGTTGTTTACCTGTGCGTGTTGTTGTTTACCTGTGCGTGTTATTGTTTACCTGTGCATGTTGTTGTTTACCTGTGCGTGTTGTTGTTTACCTGTGCGTGTTATTGTTTACCTGTGTGTGTTATTGTTTACCTGTGCGTGTTATTGTTTACCTGTGCGTGTTGCATCCTGCAGGTCTGCTGCATCGAGCCTTCAGCGTCTTCCTGTTCAACAGTGAGAACAAGCTGCTGCTGCAGCAGAGGTCTGACGCCAAAATCACCTTTCCAGGTGAGTTCAAGTGGTCTGCAGCAGAACATGCAGGTTTGTGGTTGGAAAGAGTTGGACGTTGTGTTTGTGTTCAGGCTGTTTCACCAACACGTGCTGCAGTCATCCTCTACACACGGACAGCGAGCTGGAGGAGGAGGAGGCGTTGGGAGTGAGGAGGGCTGCTCAGAGGAGACTGGGAGCTGAGCTGGGAATCCCTGTGGAGCAGGTAGGAGTCCACTCCATGTCTGGGTAGGAGTCCACTCCATGCCTGGGTAGGAGTCCACTCCATGCCTGGAGATCATCCAGGGTCCAGGTGTCTGACCTCCTGCTGCCTTCAGGTGCCACCAGCTGAAATGACCTACCTGACACGGATCCACTACAAGGCCCAGTCGGACGGAGTTTGGGGGGAGCACGAGATCGACTACATCCTCTTCATGCAGAAGGTGGAGCCAGCATGTCCCTCATACTGCTACTGGTCCTGAACAGCTTCTAAATTCATGAACTAAACCACTCGGCACACTCCACAGCGTCATCACTAACTAGACAAACTGCTTATTGCAGAAAAACAGCTAGATTAGCTCAAAACATGCTGAAATGGATGAACAAGCCGAAGTTCGCAGAAGAAAGCAGAATTAGGTTTAATAAAACAGAAGTGAGCACAAAAATAAGGAAATTAGGTAAAAAGCTAAAATTTGCCAAAAAATAACAGAAGTAGCTGAAAAAGTAGAAAAGAAGCTTAAACTACTCAAAGGAGCTGAAATGAGTTTAAAAAAAATGAGGAATTGTGCTGAAAAAGCTCAAATGAGCATAAAACTGCTAAATATGATCTGAAAAAGCTGAAACTAGCAGCAAAAATCTGAAAGTAACAAAACAAGCTGAAATGAGCAGAAATAAGTTAATTAGGCTTAACTGGTTCTGCTAAATGTTTCTTCTTCATGAGGGAGTTTTTTTCTTTCCACTGTCACCTTCATGTTTGCTCAAGATGAGAGTTCTATGATGGAGTTAAACTCAACGCAGTCTGCTCCTCAAATAAACAATGTTAAAATATTATTTTTATATATGAATGTTTCTGTTCAGTGTCCTGAGATGATTTCTGTTGTGACTTGGCGCTATAGAAATAAATTGAATTGAAATTAAATGAACAGGCTGAAATTAGCAGAAAGAAGTTGGAAGAAGCACACAAATTGTTGTAGTTTGTTGTAGTTTGCAGAAAGATCTAATTCTGAATAATAAATATTAACAGGGGCGGCTGTGGCCGAGTGGTTAGAGCAGTCGTCCTCCAATGCAAGAGTTGGGGGTTTGAATCCACCAGCAGTCACATGCTGAAGTGTCCCTTGGCAAGACGCTGAACCCCTCATTTCCTCCGATGTGTGTCTCATCAGTGTATGAATGTGATAAAACACTGATTAGTCTCTTTAGAATGATTTGTTCAATTAACTGTGTAGAGATCTAGTAGATGCTGTATGAATGAGTAAATGAGGCACAGATTGTAAAGAGCTTTGAGTGTCTGGATAAGATAGAAAGGTGCTGTACAAGTAAAGCCTACTTACCATTTAAGATCACAACAGAGTGACTGTTTAATAAGCATTCACACAATGATAATAAAATAAAAGTAGTAGTAATAATAAATATGAACAGGATCAGAAAGTGTGACTGCTTCAAAAACATTCACACATTAAACACAATGACAGTCATGGATGACAGGCTGTGTCTCGTGCTGCTGCTGCTGCAGATTCAAGAGGTCCAGGCTCAGCCAGGTCCTGGTCAGCAGTGGGAGCACCTTTATCCAAGCATATGCTGTGTGTTAACACAATGCCAAGGAGAAAAGACATCAGCAATGACCTCAGACAAATCACTGTTAATGTTCTTCAATGTGAGAAGGGTTCATTTACGACCCATCTGAAGTTTATAATTTGACACTAATAAAGATAATTCATGAGTAGAAAATGTTCAGGACAGTCGTGTGGAGCTTACCGTCTGATTTAAGAGTCAGCTGTGAGTCCATCTGTCCAACAGCTGAAGCTTGGACCAAACCGGCTCATGAAGCAGGACTTTGATTCAAACATCAGCTAATCTACAAAAAGAAGAGAATCCAGATGTTCCAACATCCAGTCAGAGTCCAGAACCTCACACTGAGTGAAACGTTGTGGTGGGACCTGAAGAGTGCTGAGCCTGCAAACCTCATGATCTGAAGAAGAGTGGGTCACACTTCTTCCACAACCATGTTAGACACTGAAAACCTCAGAGATCTGAAGCTGCTTCTTTGATCATGTGACTGTTACTGAAGCGTTCACTCTGCGCTCCATTTATCTTCTGGACGGTTCTCACCATCTTTACAGTTCCATCATTTTTGTGCTATTTCAACAAATCATAAATCAAAACATTCGGCTCTTTCAGGACAACCCTGCTATGACTTTTGGTATTGATGAAACTTTAGCTTTTTTTAATCTTTAGCCTTTTCTGACATTTTTTTCCTCATAGAAACTGAACTGAGCTAATTTTCCTTCACATCTTTAGATGCGTTTACATCCTTTTACTGCTCCTTTCACTTTTTATTCTGCTTCAGCTGCTTTCAGCTCATTTCAGCTTGTTTTGCTCCTGTCGGCTTATTTCAGCAAGTTTAATCTTTTTTTGGCTATTTCAGCTTCTATTTAGCTGTTTTATGCCAATTTTAGTTTTTTCAGGTAATTCCAAATTGTTTGCACTCGTTCTAATATTTTTCAGCCTAATTCAGTAAAAATTGTGCTCCGTCTACTCTTATGGTAGTTTTGACTTCTTTCTGCTTTTTAAGCTACTTTTCAGCTTTTTAAATTTTTAGCTAATTTTCTGCTTATTTAAACCTACGATAATTCAGCAAATATGTGTTCTTTCTGTTAACTTAGGCTTGTTCTTCCATTTCAGCTATTTGTTTTCAGCAAGTTCTTCAGCAATAAGCATTCACACTGTATTTGACAGGAAATGCAGTGTCTCTAGTTGAGTCATGTTGTTTTCCTGGTGTTTGTGCAGGACGTGGACCTGAGTCCAGATCCCAATGAGATCCAGAGCCACTGCTACGTGAGCAAGGAGGAGCTGAGGGCCATGATGGAGAAGGCCAAACGTCAGGAGCTGCAGCTCACGCCGTGGTTCAGCCTCATCGCAGACACCTTCCTGTTCAAGTGGTGGGACAACCTGCACGACCTCAAGCAGTTCATGGATCACAGCAACATCCAGCGCATGTAGACACCACCCCCCCCACCCCCAGCTGAGGGACAAACAGCTGCTGGTTTCTACTTCAGTCAGGTTTTTAAATGTAGGACGGACATGGAGGGGCGTCCCTGCTCACACGACCTGTCTGAAGTTGTTTTTAGAAGAAGCAGTGGACGTTCCTGACAGCTTCACGCTCGTACCACAGAACAAACTCTTTGTAACTTTGACACAATAAAACATTTTACTGTGAAGGCTTTTATTTGACAAGTTCAGACAAATGTTCTCAGACCAAGGAATGGTTTTGTCCCCCGCCATCAATCAGTCCGAGCGTGCTGTGAGCGTAACTTGAAAAGTAAGTGAGGTACCAGCTTCCCTTGGGTGTGGCTGCATCTAGGTGGAAGAAACATCACTGTCCAAACTCATGTTGCCATTTCAAAATCCAAGATGGCTGCCACCAAATACAGTACATGTACAGTACAGTACTTATGTTAGCCACCCTAATCATTGAAACGGTGCTTTAGTTTTTATCTTGCATACAAGTATAGTTTATAAGTATTTAGTAAAGTTTCCTTAAATGTTTGGGGGTGCCCAAAGAATAAATTATGAGGACCACGGTCACCATTAGCCACCCCCTGGCTCCTCCACTGTACCTGGTGGATTACACGTGTCCCTCCACTCGTCAGGATCAATCCCTCTGCTTCAGAACAAACCACCTGTTCTCCACAGTGCAACTCCTGCCCACTTTAATACTTTGCAACAAAAACATTAAGGTTTACTTTCATTGTTTAATTCAGTCCATAAAAACACTTGTCTCAAAGTGCACTTACTATACAGATCCCTGTGACCAGGAAAGAACCAACATGTCTGCTCAGAGCATCCTCTTGATACATTGTTTTTATTTCCTAAACGAGCTCATTAGAGCCCGAGTGTGACAGCTGTGCAGGATATGAAGTGTAAAACCTGTTTATCACTGCAGAGATCACATCAGAATGTTTATGTCAGTCTGGAACAAGTCGCCTTCTGAGGAGAATAAATATGAACCTGAACTTCAGCGGTCTCAGGCAGAAATTAAACAATTTTTTTTTTTTTATAAACATGGATGACTTAAAATGAGACATTACAGCAACACTTCTGTGATAAATGTGCTCAAACAGCAACTTGCTCTGAGAAATGTCACCTTTATCGTCCTCTGCCCAGATGTGAAGGTGGACAATGTTTTTAATTTGATGACCCACTGGACAATTTTACTGAAACCTTCAGGCAGTAACAGCTGGATGTACATCTGCAACTGATTAAAGAAATGCATTTGAAGTATTCCAGGCCTTAATTAGGAAAATAATTTATAACCCAAGCTAAGTGTTTAATGTGTGATGTTGATTGGACCAGCTGTTGTGTCTCCTTCTGTCCAGCAGGGGGCAGCAGCAGCTCTTTAATATTTTTATATAAATGACTCCAGCACAGTTTACATCAAATATTAGTTGTTTTATTTGGAAGCTGAAAGCTCAGACATATTCGGCCAAGAATACCAAGTAGCAGAAAGACATGATCCAGTACCGCACGTTACAGGGTAAAAAAAAAAAAAAAACAGAAGTGCATCAGGCTTTAAGAGTGGTTGTGTGACTTGACTGAACATTTCAGTCGGTTCAGAAAATACATCTATAGATCATCTATATGCAGAAAGACACGATTTACTGACCCATTATTGGAAAATGAGAATCCCTTATAAAATACATAATAAATCATCATGTTAGGTCCAACACTGTGGAATGAGTTACCACTGCATGTCAGGCAGGCTCCATCTCTCACTGTTTTGAAGTCATGTTTAAAAACACACTTTTATTCCATGGCTAATGTGTGTGTTGATTTTAACTTGTCTGTATTCTATATTGTTATATTATTGTTACTTGTTACATTGGTAAAGATAAAGTTCTTATCTTTACCTATTTGGATCTATGTATTTTATCCTGTGCCCATTGCTTGTTTTGTTCTTGCTGTACAGCACTTTGGTTGGCCTTGTTGCTGTTTTTAAGTGCTTTATAAAGGAATTTGTCTGGTATGGTATTTGTTTTGTGTAACGCATAAAGGCCAGGCAGTTGACTGCGGCTACAAAAGCAGCATCAGAAGAGTGTCCTTTAAAAGAGCCTGAGGTGTGAATGAAAACAGGAGGCAGTGGTTTCGGTTTTGGTGTATATATATTAAAGTGATTGTGCACAAAGATTAGACAAAAACAACAACAACAAGAGTCACAATTGTTTAGTCACCAAATACCGGTACTAATTTCAAAGTCCATTATCAAGTCCATAGTTCTAGCTTGTCATCTGTAAATCCATGTTGAGATTCTGGTCCAAAGAAAAAACCCGACCTCTTCAACTGAGTGAGGAGTACTTAACCTCAATGCGTAGCCCGGTGGCTATTAATGGCAGAATCCCACAAGAGTTTTGAATTAGAACCACCAGCAATTCATGTATGAGTTTGCAATATGCAGATCGGAAGAGTGCAGCAATTTGTTTGGGAGACACCCAGTGGAGTCCACCACAGCCACAGTGGAGAAATAGGAGGAAGTGAACTATGACCCATGGCTTAAAAAAGTTAGAGAGTTGGGGCAATACAGGAAGTGGACCCGCCAAATTAAAAGTCATAGACTAAATACCTGAGACCTGAGAGCCGCTGTCTGGAGCCACAAGCTGGGCTGGCGAGCCGACCTCAGAGCTGCTGTGACCAGAGGGGGCCTAACGCC
>JBBPBX010008340.1:13981-38368 GCA_038048925.1 Garcialebias charrua | reverse complement strand
CTACCAGACTGGAAGGAGTTGAGTGAATTCAACAGTTCTCCTGGTTCATTATAGGGTAGCTCGCCAGTCTGGTCAGCTCGACAACAGACACGATCCGGAATCAGGAACAACATCAGAATCAGGAAACTGGCCTATATAAAGCAGACCTCTTAATAAATAACCCTGGGTTTTTAATCAAAATCATTTCATAAATATAATCTATACATGTACATGCTTTTCCATCTTTACTATAGTAATTAAGTTTAGATTATAAATATAATTAAACTCATTTGAGTACTCTTCAATAATCACTCACCAGTTCCCACGGTTAAAACACACAATCAGCAGAAGGTTTCTGTCCCACAAATACACATCTGAGAATTGAGAGGCATGTCATCACATGTCGCAAACAGCATTAGATAGAGGCTTACAAACAACTTGAAGCCTCTCCTGCAGCAGCAACTGTAAAGCCTCTCCCACCTTGCCTGATGAGCACCAGCTGATTTGATGAGATACTGATGGTTGCATACTGCTACCAGTCAGATGACAAAGAAACCATGCTAGAACAAACACATTGAATGGTGTTTGTTCTTGCTTGTTTTCTTTTTATTTCAAGAAAATCAAAGAAAGGAGGACTTTTTCCACACACAAAAAAAACGTTTGAAATTAATGAAATAACAATAAAAAATCTTTAAGAAGAAACAAAAAATAAAATGTAAGGGGGAAAATACTAATGTAATAAATAACAAAATTATTCTGATGTAAGATGTGACAAAGAAGTTGCTGTTTCCAGGGGTAACTCTTCACGAGAGTGAAAATGGTTCTGCAAAAAGCTGCTCTTCTAGAAACGATAAAGTCTATGTTTAAAGACCGTGTAAAGTGAATTTCAACATTTTCTTCAATAAACATTATAAATGTCGTAATTGTAATCTTGTAAATGAGTAAAAAGTCTCAAAATTGTAGCTCAATTAATTTTGGAGTTATAGATCAAACTGTGTATAAACACATTTCTCTTTCAGGATTTTTTAGGCGTGGTTTAAATGTGACCGCGTTTCGTCACGCGGTCACAAGCCCCACCCCCTGCAGCTCCAGCCGTTATAAATGCGTTCTTCGGTGGAGCCGTTCACTCGCTACCGACCGTCTCCCTCCAGTACTGGCGTGCTGCTGGAGCGACCACATGCCACCTGCACCTCCCGCGCCCCCCCCCCCCGCGCGCGCGCGCGTGTGTGTGGCGATCAGACCCCGCATGCATGTGACCGGGTCGCGCGCGCGTGTGTGTGTGTGTGTGTGAGTGAGAGGCGATCAGACCCCGCATGCGATGTGACCGGGTCGCGCGCGCGCGTGTGTGTGTGTGTGTGTGTGTGTGTGTGTGTGTGTGTGTGGCGATCAGACCCCGCATGCGATGTGACCGGTTCGGACCGCGAGTCCGCGTGTGTGTGTGTGTGTGTGGCGATCAGACCCCGCATGCGATGTGACCGGTTCGGACCGCGAGTCCGCTCATCTTCTAAAATAGCGCTGATTATAACAGCGGAGTTATGTGTCCTCAACTTTAAAAACATAACCAGAGTTGTTAGTGCACTAAAAACAGCGTAACTCTTGGAAAAAGGAGCTGCTGGAAGCCAGAACTCAGATAAAAACAGAGCAGGTGGATCTCTGCTTCCCCCGTATGCCTCCCCACACAGCTCAGCTCTGAAGGGGGCTGGACATGGCGCAGTACTGCGCTGAAACCACGCCCACGTGCGACACGCCCCCAGCGTTCTAGAGCAAGGCAAAATCATGTTTTTTCATGATTTTTGAGACTTAATTTTATAAGGAAATCAATGTTTTTAATCAGTCAGATTTATATGGGTGATTAATAACACATTTATGCCGTGTAGGGATGGGAATTGATAAGAAATTATCAATATCGATGCCTTTATCGATGTCATTTATCGATTCGATTCCTTATCAATTCTGTTATCAATTCTCATTTGGGTAATAAAATATAGTAAACCATTTGTGTTCATAAAGAATTTATTTATGGATTTTTTCCCATATTTTTAGACTCATTTTTCGCTCTGATTCTTCGTTTTTCATTTTTGGCGAAAATGGTGCAGTACCAGTTTCGGCCGCTTTAGAGGCGCTGTAGGCAGCAGCCAGCAGAGGACTCAGAGAGTGAAGAGGAAGAGGGACCACTTCCAGAAGTTTATACCACTCATAAACCACACCGCGGATTTTTAAATCCAGCTGATTTCACATTTGGTTCAGCTCAGGAGCCCGTCTGCTATAGTGAGGTAAGAAATATATTTTTAAGCGTTTATTTAGCTAAATTTAAAGAAACAAAGCGTCCGGTTTGACCCGCCTGGCGCCTGCATAAAAATCAGCGAACTTTTTTTTTTAAATCCAGCTTATTTGAACATTTCGTTAAACTCAAGAGTACGTCTACTATTAAGTCAGCTAAGAAATATATTTTTTAAGCGTTTATTTAGCTAAATTTAAAGAAAGAAAGCGTCCGGTTTGACCCGCCTGGCGCCTGCCTAAAATTCCGCGAACTTTTTTTTTTTTAAATCCAGCTGATTTGAACATTTCGTTAAGCTCAGAAGGACGTCTGCTATGAAGTCAGCTAAGAAATATTTATTTAGACACCACCACGCCACCACCACTCGGGCGCGGCGCATGTCTGTGATGTCAGCGCTTAAACACGTCACCACCAGGAGTCTGCAGAACCGATAAGCTGAATCGTTAAGACAAGCATCCTACAATTCCATGGAATTGGACTTTTAAGAACCGGTTCTCTAACAGAACCGGTTCTCGGTTCCCATCCCTAATGCCGTGTGACAAAATAAAAACACAAATTTAATTTCACTTTACACGGTCTTTAATCTCTTTGAAAAGGCTGAACTGGTGCCTACCTCACTTCATCTCCCAGTACAGATTTGTGCGCAAGTGCCAAAGAGTCAACCTGTGCCAATCGGGGTGTTTGATGGTGGACAGAACAGATCCAAAACCAACTTTGCTGAGCTGGTGGTCAAAGAGGACTTGGCTTCCTTTAAGGAGAGGTTGGTTGCTTTGGGCAATCCACAGAGAAGACAAATGGCCAGCACCGTCAGATTTGGGACCACCACTGACCCTTGCAGGCTTACTTCTGAGAGGGTCCAGCAAGTGGAGGCAAATGAAATCAAAGGAGATTGTGATCCAGAGTACCTTATACAGTGTCCTTTTGACAAAAATCACCTAGTCCGGGCCAGCCGTGTACCATATCACCTCATCAAATGCCCCGTCAGATTTGGGACCACCACTGACCCTTGCAGGCTTACTTCTGAGAGGGTCCAGCAAGTGGAGGCAAATGAAATAAAAGGAGATTGTGATCCAGAGAACCTTATACAGTGTCCTTTTGACAAAAATCACCTAATCCGGGCTGGCCGTGTACCATATCACCTCATCAAATGCCCCATCAGATTTGGGACCACCACTGACCCTTGTAGGCTTACTTCTGAGAGGGTCCAGCAAGTGGAGGCAAATTAAATAAAAGGAGATTGTGATCCAGAGAACCTTATACAGTGTCCTTTTTACAAAAATCACCTAATCCAGGCCGGCCGTGTACCATATCACCTCATCAAATGCCCCGTCAGATTTGGGACCACCACTGACCCTTGCAGGCTTACTTCTGAGAGGGTCCAGCAAGTGGAGGCAAATGAAATAAAAGGAGATTGTGATCCAGAGAACCTTATACAGTGTCCTTTTTACAAAAATCACTTAATCCAGGCCGGCCGTGTACCATATCACCTCATCAAATGCCCCGTCAGATTTGGGACCACCACTGACCCTTGCAGGCTTACTTCTGAGAGGGTCCAGCAAGTGGAGGCAAATGAAATAAAAGGAGATTGTGATCCAGAGAACCTACTGTACAGTGTCCTTTTGACAAAAAACACCTAATCCGGGCCGGCCGTGTACCATATCACCTCATCAAATGCCGCAAGAACCACCCTGAACTGGCCAGCAAGCTGAAAACCTGCCACTTTAATGCTAGCCATCTGGTTGCCAATCACGAGCTGGCGTACCACACAGAGATCTGCGAGGACAGATCTTCTTTTGTGGACCCTGAAGACGCTGGGAGCAGAAATGGACTCTGGCACGTTCCAGACAGCACATGCCCCCCCCCCAACATGTTTGAGGACTGGGACAAAGAGTTAGAAGACTACGCTGCTTCTCCATTTGTGTGAGGACAGAACGCAGTGCAGAAAAAAAAGGCTGGACATCAGGTCCACCAACAACTTTGGTTCAAGCGTTGGGGCACCCACTACCTATCCCTGATTATAAGCGATTGTTGCTGTGTATGCTTTCTGCGGTGACCAAATAAAATCGTCACAAAGGCTAAAAAAATTAATAAATAAAAAGTTTGAAATTAATGAAATAATTAACAATAAAAAAAATCTTTAAGAAAAACCAAAAAATTAAATGTAAGGGGGAAAATACTACTGTACAGTATTGTAATAACAAAATTATTCTGATAGGAATTGAGAAAATTACTCTGGTTACATCCTCCCCTCTCAAATTATTGCAAGTCCCATTGCATGGTTAATAAAATTCCTTTTTTTAAACGTTTTTATTAGAAACTTGACAGAGCGTCAGTGTACACATTCGCCAAACTATGTAATAGATTCTGAACTACTGAAATGAGTGGGTTACCCAACACAGGATAAGTTAGGCGACTAAGAGGTTGACGCTATCGATCAGTTCGCCTGGGCCATTTCGGCCTCATTTGAATTATGGGGTGAACTAGCATGTACAGGACCTGTAGATGACTCAGATTGAACGGTCACGCGTTCCTCAGCTTCAGGCTCCTGAACTTCAGGTAAGTGTTCTTTGGCTACTTTGAAGAGTAACCCTCCCTCCATATGTACTTCAATTGGTTCAGACACAGAGTTCTTCAGTTGCATGTAGTTCCACAGGTACCTCTTCTTCACGGTGAAAATATGATGAGTCAGTTTTAAGAAGGCTTTCTTCATTTTCAGATAAATGCTCTTCAGATGACAGTCTCCAGATCTGTGCTTTTATTCACACTGAATCGGATTGGAATTGGGATGGAAATCTCTGGAATAGATGGTCCAGCATCCTCTTCCTCCTGAATGTCAGAAACATCTGAATGATGACCATCCTGGCTCCAAGTCTTTTGTCGTTGGGCAGGTGTAGCAGTGGAGGGTTCTTCTGCGGAGCAAACTGGCAGGAAACCACAAGGGCGCAATAGGTCTCGATGCAAAGTACGGGTTGGCCCCTCTTGGTTTTCATGTTGTACAGTGTAAACTGGTAGACTTCCAGCTCAATCAACAACTTTGTACAATCCTTGTTCCCATTTGTCTGCCAGCTTATGCTTACCCCTCAGACGGAGGTTGCGAACCAGCACTCGATCTCCTATTTCCAAACTGCAAGGTATGATTTTCTGATCAAAACGGGTTTTGTTCTTTGCAGCTGACTTGAGGGCATTCTCAGAAGCAAGTTTGTAGCTTTCTTGCAGGCTTGACCGCAGATTCTTAACATATTCTGAATGAGAGGTCGATGGTGGTTCTCTGACAGGCAATCCAAAAGCCAAGTCCACAAGGAAACGAGGACATCGACCAAACAAAAGTTCATAGGGTACGAACCCTGTCACCTCATTTCTCGTACAGTTGTATGCATGCACCAAAGACTTAACATACTCCCGCCATTTTGACTTTTGCTTATTCTCCAGGGTCCCAAGCATACTGAGCAATGTGCGGTTGAAGCACTCAACAGGATTTCCTCGTGGGTGGTACGGGGTAGTTCGACTCTTCTTTATGCCAATAACTTCAGAGCTCTTTAATGAGTTTAGACTCAAAATCGGTGCCCTGGTCCGAGTGTATGCTCTCTGGAATTCCATAATAAACCATGAAGTCATTCCAGAGGCACTTTGCTACAGTCTTTGCTTTTTGGTTGGAGGTAGGGATGGCAATTGCAAATTTAGTAAAGTGATCAGTAAAGGCCCCTTCATAGCTCTGCGTTCAGCCGTATGCCGCTCTACGCCGTCCGTGCGCAGTCTGTACGCCGTCCGTGCGCAGTCTGTACGCCGTCCGTGCGCAGTCTGTACGCCGTCCGTGCGCAGTCTGTACGCCGTCCGTGCGCAGTCTGTACGCCGTCCGTGCGCAGTCTGTACGCCGTCCGTGCACAGTCTGTACGCCGTCTGTGCGCAAAGGCACAAGCGTACCATGTACGCACCAAGCTCAAATTTTACGACTGCGTACGCAAACGCGTTGTCTCACAATAAACTGCCCGCCGCCGGACTTTTGTATGTGACACAAATGTATTAAATTCCCTTCTTCATCCCTGATCCAGCCTTTTCTTTAGTTTTTTTGCCAAAAGTCAAGTGATCGCTTCCTCCTCCGCTGACTCTATGACTGAAATGATAAGGAAATGAATGAATTTGTCACGAGCGAATTAAACTGGGTCCAACGTGGCTGTGCAAGGTTCTGCAGATTTCCTGGTGGGCTGTGGGCTGCAGGACCAACGCTCCCTGTTTTTTTTTTTTTTAGAACATTTTAATAAGATATAAACACAGAATACCACTGCGGCTGAAGCTGTGTGAAGTGCCGGCTCGCCTTTTTTTTCTCCCCCCTACCTGTCAATCAATTCAGTAGGCGTGTCAGCAAATGACCAATCAGCGAACGCTCTGCGCTGTGGCTACTCAAATAAAGTCAAGAATTTGGAGCGAAAACGCGAGAATGAACGCGAGAACGAATGCAGAGCTGTGCTGGTGAATACGCACGCACAGAACGCGCGCGTACGGACGGCGTACGGACGAACGCAGAGCTATGGGGGGGGCCTTAAGAACTAAAATGTCCTTAGTGTTACTAGTGTTGGACTTTGTTAAAAAGTCCATGCATAACGGTTCAAGTGGCCGGCTTGTTTGAATATTTATTGGCGTACCAAATCAATTGGCCTTTCAATGCCTATATGCCCCATATCATGGTGCAAGCTCTTCAGAACAGTTGGTCGTAAAGTGAGTGGTAGAACCAACTGCCAGGTGAGTTTATCTCCTCCTTGTCATCTACGTTACAGGATTCCATCTACCAACTCTCACCTGTTCCATTCTCTCAGGAGCAAGGAAAGGTCAGGCAGTTCATCACAAACTGATGGTGGGACCTTCTCACCACTCTCCAGTTGGTGAATGACCTCCCGAATGGCAGGGTCAGCCTGTTGCTCCTCCTGGAGATCTTTGTGAGATAAAGAGGGTATCAGAGGCAAGCCATGTGCATCTTCGTTGATGAACCTGTCAGGGATAGATTTAACAGAGACTGATAAAGACTCAACCAGTGTGACAGTAGCTTGACTGAGTTCGGTTTGAGATGGTGTTCGGACTAAACAGCTCTGACAGATGGCATCTACAATTTCAGGCGAGATGTTATTCATTTTGTAGTCATCAGACAGCTGACTGGTCAGCTTGTGAATGAGCTCCCACTCCTTGTAGGGATGATCATTATGAGCATCTTCATGTGAGCGTCGGGACAAAGCATCAGCATCAACATTTTGTTTTCCAGTACGGTATTGCAATTTGAATGAAGTAGACAGTGCTGCTAACCATCGGTGACCTGTAGCATCTAGCTTAGCTGAAGTAAGAACATAAGTGAGAGGGTTGCTGTCTGTAACAACTGTAAAGTTTCACCCACAGAGATAATCATGGAACTTTTCAGTGACACTCCACTTCAGGGCCAAAAACTCCAGTTTATGAGCTGGATATTTTGATTCACTCACAGACAGACCTCGACTAGCATAAGCAATGGCCCGTAGCTTTCCCTCCTGCTCTTGGTAAAGAACTGCTCCCAACCCAGTGATGCTTGCATCTGTATGTAAAATATATGGCAGTTGTGGATTTGCAAACCCAAGAACAGGTGCTGTGGTCAACTTAGTGATGATGGTTTCAAAAGCAATCTGCTGATGGCATGTCCATTTTTCTCCAAAGGATTGCTTTGGATCGGAGTACTTCCCTTTTGGTTGCTTCACCTTTGTAGGACAATGGTTAGGAGCATGACCACGGGTTAGCTTGTTAAGTGGTTTGACAACAACAGCATAGTCTTTAATACATCTTCTGTAGTATCCGGCAAAACCCAGAAAAGATCGCAACTCTTTAAGGTTGCGGGGGACTGGCCAGGATTTAAATGATTCAATCTTTTCTGGATCAGTCTCTACTCCCTTTTTCCAGAACAACATGTCCCAAATAATGAACAGAAGACTGAAATAACTTGCATTTCTCTGGTGAGAGCTTTAGTCCAAACTGCTTCAACCGGGAGAGCACACGCATCAGCCGTTCCTCGTGTTTTTCTAAGGTGGCAGAAAATATTATGTCATCAAGGAAAACAAGGACTTCTTTAAGATTCAGATCTCCCATGCACCTCTTCATGAGCTGCTGGAACGTGCTAGGTGCATTTGTGATTCCTTGTGGCATTCTATTCCACTCCCAGAAGCCAAGTGGTGTTACAAAAGCTGTTTTAGCTTTATCTTCTTCTGCCATCTCTATCTGGTAATATCCAGATTTTAAGTCCAACACAGTGAACCACTTGGACTCTGTCAAAGCAGAGAATGATTCCTCCAAATTAGGAAGGGCATATGCATCTTTGATAGTTTGAAGATTAAGTTTTCTGTAGTCTATGCATAGCCGGATGGAACCATTACGTTTCCGAACAACCCCTATTGGAGATGAGAATGGTGATTTGGACTCTCTTATAATGCCGGCTTTGAGTAGATCCCTCAGATGTTCTCGTACCGCCTCCAGATCTTGGGGGTGGATTGGCCTTGCTCTGTGTTTAAAAGGTGTTTCTTCATGAAGTTTGATGGTATGTTTAACAGCATCTGTACAGCCAAAATCCATATCATGATGAGAGAACAGTTTGGGCATGCTGCACTGTTTGTTAATGTGTTCTTTCCACTTGGTGGAATGGGAGAATCTCCAAAGTTGAACTCCAAAGTGATCTGTTGTGCTGTTTGTGAAGTAATTTGCTATAACAAAACAGTAGGTGCTGACCCAATGTCTGCAATAATGGTTAAAGGTGATATGAACACATCTTGCTCGGATTCATTCTTCATGACTACAGGGACTTTATATGGTGATTGGTGTGGCAGTGTGATTAGACAACTCTGGACACACAAACCCCTTGGTAAAGGTGAACTGGGGTGTTCAATAATGGCCAACCTATCTGCAGATGGAGGGACGATTTTAACAAGATGGTCTGACCTGCTGGGATAAGAATGGGAGTGGTGTTTAATAGCCTACAATTTCCTGCATAGCCTGATTTATTTTGCTGGTGTCTTAACTGTAACAGCTTCAGGACTGCTCTATGCCCTTGGGCAAAGGGCTGAAAATTTACCTGGTCATTGCTAAGGTGTTGTTCATACAATGGCTCCAGGGTGTTCATGCCAATGAACGGGCAGCACGGTGGCACAACTGGTAGAGCTGCTGCCTCTCAGCGAGAAGGTTGCCGGTTCAAATCCCGGTCCGGGGCCTTTCTGGGTGGAGTTTGCATGTTCTCCCCGTGCATGCGTGGGTTTCCTCCGGGTACTCCGGTTTCCTCCCACAGACCAAAAAACATGCTTGTTAGGCTGATTGGTGACTCTAAATTGACCCTAGGTGTGAGTGTGAGAGTGGATGGTTGTTTGGTGTGAGTGAGACAGGTCCCTCTTGTAAATGAGTCCCCGTGACTCAACGAGGCTAGCCTGTATAAATAAAGGTTGAATGAATTGAATGAAAAGTACATTAGATGGCCTATCAGGACTAGTATCTGGGATCACAAGAGCCAGAGTTGGTACCTCAGTTCTTACACCCATGAAGTCTTCAGGAAAAGTGATGACCAACTTCACATATCCTAAATATGGAACAGACTGGCCTGCAGCACCTTCAATCTGTAACAAATTGTCCAAGGGCATTACAGGTTGTTTGCTCCGATTTTTATTGTAAAAAGAAATTGGAAAGTTGTAACCTGTGAACCAGTGTCTAAAAGGCAGTTACACACATGTCCAGAAATGTCAATCACTGCAGCACACTTAGACCCAATCAGGCCTTTGGGTAGCTGAGTTGGTGTTTTTTTTTAGCTTGGGCTTGCATTTTTGCACACTTACAATCTTTTCTTTAATAATGGAACTGGTTTGGCCACCATTGGTTCCCGTTTGTCCCGCAACAGGAACCATACCTAGTTTAACTTCTTCTGATGAAAGTAGTTCTGCTGTCGCTAGGCAAACAGTTTCTTTTTTCTGGCAACAAGAGCAGGATTTGGTTCATTTTTGCATTGTGGCCTAATATGACCATCCTCACCACACCTGAAACAATACCCAGGTTTACTGTTGGCTTGAGCAGACTGTTGAGGTTTCACTGCGTTGCACCCTTTTTCAGCCTGCTTGCTACTTAATTTGGGTTGAGGTCTAGCTTGGGGCTGAGTGGTGTTGGTTGTTAGATTAGCCAACTATCGCTGCACATATGCCGGCTGTTCTGCTAGCTGCCGAGTCACTTGGGTTAAAGCAGCAACTGCCCCCCTCCCCCCATCACAAATGTCAATACGGGCCAACTGTGCATGAGTGATTACTTTTTGCTTGGTGGACCCCAGATGTTTCATCCTGAAAGTTTTAGCTGCCTCTCGGTCTTCTTCAGTACGCAGGAGTAGCAGCAGTTCAGAAAAACTGGGTGGTACTAACTTATTTTGTTTTAGTTGGAGTTCAGCAATTAAAGTGTTGTCCCAACACCCCCGACAGAACTGGCTTATGAGGTGTCGGTTAGCATCCTTCTCTGAGACACCACATCTTTTCATGGCTAAGTTCAGTGCCACCTGCAGCCGCTGGAGATATGAAGATGGCTTCTCCCCTGCATCTTGGAAAGAGTCCATAAATTTTGCAAAGAGCTCTTCTCCATCTTGAACTGTGCCATATGCTGAATCCAGTATACTCAAATACACATTGGGTGAAGTATCTGAATTTAAATGATTCAGCATATCCGCTGCTGGGGGTAACAAACTCTCTACAATCCTCCTTGAACGCTGAAGGTCAGAGACTGATGGGTCTTTCAATAGTAGATCCACTCCTGAATACCAGGTCTCATAATCAGCTTCATGTGCTGGTCTAGGCAGTCCACCGGAAAACACTCTGAGCCTCTGTAGATGGTGAGCATTCTCCTCAGTCTTCATAATATGTTCCGCCACATATCGCTGGACTTCAGGAGGTTGAATATCCTCATTTTGCAGAGACAATTTCAGTCGTGAGGTTGGTTGTCGCTCCTTTCCTGGTCTGGGGACTGTGGAATCAGGATCAGTGGCCGTAGACAGTGCTGGCTCCTCCATCATTGGCTCCGAGGAAACTGCCATGACCTCAGGCTTTTCATCAGAGCTAAGTTCAGCAACTGACTGTCCAATCTGAGTCATTGTGGACTTTAACACCTCTGCAAAATCCATGCCAGACAGCATTGCAGTCTGCTGCAACTCAGGTAAATAAGAGTTAGTCTCTGTGCAACATGTCCTGCATACATGCTCGATAATTCAGAGATGACAAATGTTTCTGTCTTATTAGACGAGTGTAATGAATATGGTACAATAGAACGCAATTCAGCTACTACAACACCACTGCTAAATTCAACCACAAGCTGCCCCTTAAACTCAGAATCTGCCTCAGAAATGGTTTCACATCTAATAATTTTACCATAACAGTTCAAAAAGTCAGCTACTTCCTCTTTACCGTCTGTATCCGATACGCCTTCTACCAAAACAGAATTTGGAATTGTTATGGTAAGTCTTTGAAATTCATCCATATTGAATTCATCCATATTGATGAGGAGAAAGGAAAAATAATATAGATCCAAATTTTGTGTTTAAACAAAGCACCAAAACCCTCCTGGTTAGCTCGCCAAACATACATGTAGCAGGTTAATGTTAATGTATAAGAAAAGTTTCAAAAAGTATGTAGCATATACATTACATATATGGGTATTTATTTGAGTTGGTTAATGAGATGGTTAAATCAGAAGAGTCTGGGTTTGACTGCTAGAGGGAAGTGGTACCTTGTAAAAACACACAGACAACCTTAGTGCAAAGAAAGTGAATTATATTATACAATATTTACAAAATCCATATATACAGACAAGTAACCGGTACTTGTAAACATGAAATCTCCACAATTGTTTTTCTTTTTTCTTTTAGTGAATAGCCAAGGGGAAAAAATGTTCACAGTTCAACTCCTTGATGGGAGATGGATTGTCGGAAAGGATCCAATTCAGTTCAGTCCAGATGAAAATGTGGATGTGGTTGTAGGCTTAAACATCTCCTACCAGACTGGAAGGAGTTGAGTGAATTCAACAGTTCTCCTGGTTCATTATAGGGTAGCTCGCCAGTCTGGTCAGCTCGACAACAGACACGATCCGGAATCAGGAACAACATCAGAATCAGGAACCTGGCCTGTATAAAGCAGACCTCTTAATAAATAACCCTGGGTTTTTAATCAAAATCATTTCATAAATATAATCTATACATGTACATGCTTTTCCATCTTTACTATAGTAATTAAGTTTAGATTATAAATATAATTAAACTCATTTGAGTGCTCTTTAATAACCATTAACATTAGATTCTCAATATTTCACATTAGCACAAAATAGCATTCCACCATTTAATGTACCTTCAGTTAATTGCTTCAAGATGACGTCAAAAGAATATTCAACAAAGTTTGTTAGCATTAGCACTGAACTAACACAGCCCAAACAATTACATGGAGGCCAGCACTAACTCTGCCAGCTCCAGACAACAAACAAAACACTCACCAGTTCCCACGGTTAAAACATGGTTTCTGTCCCACAAATACACATCTGAGAATTGAGAGGCATGTCATCACATGTGGCAAACAGCATTAGATAGAGGCTTACAAACAACTTGAAGCCTCTCCTGCAGCAGCAACTGTAAAGCCTCTCCCACCTTGCCTGATGAGCACCAGCTGATTTGATGAGATACTGATGGTTGCATACTGCTACCAGTCAGGTGACAAAGAAACCATGCTAGAACAAACACATATAATGGTGTTTGTTCTTGCTTGTTTTCTTTTTATTCAAGAAAATCAAAGAAAGGAGGACCTTTTCAAAAAAAAAAAAGTTTGAAATTAATGAAATAATTAAAAATAAAAAATCTTTAAGAAGAACCAAAAAATAAAATGTAAGGGGGAAAATACTATTGTAATAAATAACAAAATTATTCTGATAGGAATGGAGAAAATTACTCTGGTTACAAGTAGAACATGTGGACATTTCTTATTTTAAAACCCCCAGAAACAAACAATTAATTTATTGATATAACGTTTATTTCCTCAGGATTGTTCGTGTCTACAGAGGGAAGAAGACCTTCGGCTTCACGCTGCGAGGTCACGCTCCTGTCTGCATCGACTCCGTTATCCCAGGTAACGCTTCACTTATATAGAAAATATAAAAACCTGTAATCCTCATTGACGCCTTCGTTCTCTGTGGGGAGGATTGACGCGAACGCCGCAGAGAAAGAGGCTGATGCTTTTAGTGTGGGCGAGTCTGTTGTGGTGGCAGCCCAAATGGGTACAAGGTGATCAGTTGTGTGTGTGTGTGTGTGTGTACCAGGAAGTTGATTGTCTGACTCACCAATGAAATGTTAAAAGGAAACACTCAGAACAGGCTGTGCTGTGACTCCATTCAGAGATTTTTACACAAATTACTATTTTCCAGTGAAGTCTGCTGCTCGGATCAGCTGTACAAGAAAGGTTTTTGTGTTTTAGTCTGTCTTCTTTAAAAGATCAATCTTTTATTTTATTTTTTTACAACAATGGAGTCAACACTGTCTGTCTGTTAGCAGAATATCTGATGAGCAGCTTTAAGGATTTTGTCAAACTCAGGAAGTGATCATTAGATTTGCATCTACTACTGATTACCTTTTGGCGTCAACCTAATGAAGTCAGCCTTTATTCAGACAGGAGTCTTGAGGACTTACAAGAGAAACCTGATATTAACAAAGAGTGATGACAACAGTGGACAACAAAGACAACAATAGACAGTTATAAAAGAGGGATACAGATTATTTTTTTCACAAATTAAAATAAGATGGGAATAACAGCTAGATTATAAGGCAAATGTAGAGAACCAAAATCAGGAACATGTCTACATTGGTCCTTGCCAGGAGTTCAGCAGATGCTTGAAGCCACTTAGAGAGGTCAAGGTCGAGAGATTCAGATATTTTTGTAAGATATTCCAGGAAACAGGAGTGGAGTAGGAGAAGGCCCTTTTGCCTAGTTCAGTCCTCACTGAGGGAACACTGCATGTAATAATGTCCTGAGAGCGCACGCTGTAGCTGCACTCATGCAGAGACATGTATGAGGGCAGCAGACCAGGTTCAAGATGGCCGCCACAGCTAATCGATTTTAGCAAGCACAAAAAAGGCTATAATTTAGGCAGTTTTACAGATACTGAGCTTTAGTTTGGTTGCTGAAACTTATTTTCAACTCTAAGCGCTACTAACGAAGGATGTGTGGCGTGTACGATGCGTTCAGGTACCTCACAGGTTTCAGTGCAGCTCTGGGCCCTTCAGTCCCATTAACAAAGTCAAAATGGCTCTATGTTTATAAAAATAAAAACCTTAAAGACCTAAAGCTAAAAACCTGTTTTTCAAAAACATTTCTTAAAGTTTGTAATTATTCCGGATTATTCTTATTGGTTTAATGTGTGAAATGAAAGCAGCAGACAATAAAACGTGTCAAACAAAGGTGCCGCTGAGGGAAACTGCCAGAGCTCTGGATGAAGAGGGAGGTGCTCGTGTGTGTGTTATGTGTGTTTGACGATGACGGCGCTGCGCTCGCCCACCATCAGCACCCACCGACATGTGCTGGAGCGGACTGACTCAGTGGGCCTCATGGAGGTTGAACAGAGATGGCGGGGGTGGATGGATAGCTCGTCTCTCATCGGGATCTGAACAACAACTGAACTGAACAAGCCCTGCTTTCTTTAAAGAAGCTGAAATAAAAAAATTTAAAGTTTGGTTGGAAACACACGTCGGTCCATTTTAAAGTTGACAGCCTGCTTTGACAGCACCTTACGTAATCACATTTACCACGGCGCCCGTCCCCGTGTTCATGTGTTTTGTTGGCTCTCACACAGACTGACAGCGTCACGTTGGTCACACCGTGTCTCTTTGTTCTGTTCACCTTCTCCGACGGGCTGTGTCTGGATCCATTCTCAGTCTTCGATTGATCGTTTTCTGTCGTCTTCTTGCAGATACTCCTGCTGAGGAATGTGGACTGAAACCAGGCGACCGCATCCTTTTCCTCAACGGACTGGACATGAGGTTTGACAGAGCGGCATCGTCGTCATCAACAGCTGTAGTAGTATTTGTCTCATGTTGAATTCTTGAATTTGGCCACATAGTTCGACGTCAGGGCTTGTTTTTCTCAAAGAGAAGCCATCTGCTACCACTTGTAATGACTAAGTGTGGAAAAAACAGCTTTCACGGCCAAATAGTCCCTTCAATATAACTTTGAATTTTAACAGTTTGTTCCCTTTTGTCAGCCCTCTGACTCAGACATGAGCCCAACTTCCACAAATAGTTTCACATTAGTTAAGGCAGCATCCTAAAAGTATCAGACAATCAGAATTTAATGGGTCAGTACTGCTGCCGTAACTGTTTTAGGGATTATTGGTCAACTAGAATAATCTTGTTTTTGTGTTTGCTTAGATTAATAATGTGTGGACGTCTCTGGGACAGTTTAGGCCTCAATAACTGCAGAAGATTTTTTTTAGAAAAGAGATATCGATTCAAAGATCATCAGGCAAACACAAAAAGCCACAGTGTCCTTTCTGCAAATAGTAATAAAAAATAAATAAATTCAAGAGTCCCCCGCTGCATTGCATGCCACTGTTTTAAACAAATATCTTATGCAAATTGATAATGCTTAGACCAGGGGTTCTCAGACTGTTTGGGTTCAGGGACACCCTCATAACCATCACGCTTATGAAATAATTTTCTTCAATTTGTCTCTTTAATGCAATGGAAATATTTGTGTAGCATAAATACTGAAAAAGCGTTAATGCAATTTTTATAAATTTAAACATGGGATATTTTACATTCAAGACACTTTTAATTAACAACATTTTTAATTTCAGCTTCCAAAAATGTCAGTTTTGAGAAAATTAACAGCATAAATAAAACACTTTAAAACTTTACATATTCACATAATGAACATAAACATATTGTCACTTCTTCACATTATTACAGAAAACTCTTTACATAAAACTGAACAGAATCATAACAGCAGTAGTCAAACCAAGAAACAAGGCTGATCAATGCCAGAACGCAAAAAGCGATTGGGGGAGGGGTGGTCTGGGGGGGTCCTCCCCCAGAAAATTCTGAATAAAGTAGATGTGAGTTCCTGCATTTTGGTGTACTTTAAGGTGTTGTTATCTACGTGCTTGTAAAAAATAAATATTATTATTTTATTTTGGGGGGGCGGATCCCCAAACACTAGCTCGCGGACCCCAGTTTGAGAACCACTGGCTTTGACTATGTGTTTAGGATGACTCTCAGCTGATACCACTCTGAATTTTAGCTCCATTTTTAAAAAACTGGCTGAATAATAGGAATACGTTTAAATAACTCAAGATGTTTTGCCAACCTTTCAAAATTGAGTGTGGTAGTAGCTGAGAGTCGTTAACACACGACAGGAATTTGCATATAACGTTATTTATTATACTGTTTACGATGCACTGACACTGAATGAAGATTTACAACACGTCTTAATGCAGACCCCGAGGTTTAAAGACCTCAAAGTAGAAAGAAGTATATTTTTGCAAGCCCATTAGAAACCCCTGCTGGAGGTGTGTCTTTGGTTTTCAGAGGCTGCCTCGGTCCTTTATCTAAAGTCTGTGTGGAGCAAAAACACCAAAGTTCATGTAATCATTACCAACTTACAGTAAGCATGCAACTTGAATCAAACAAACAGTACCACACTTCAACACGTGCACGTGAGCTGTTACAGCATGCATGGGAATGTGCACGTGATCCCAGCCTTCACATAAACCGAACCTTCTTGTGGGAGTCAAAATACTTCTCTTGTGGACTTTACATCTTCTAGACCTTTTTTTTATTCAGCAAAGTAAGTGTGGGAGGGAGAAAGAAGAAACCACGATCATATAAAACTCAATGAAACACACACAACTTATAAATAATCATATCTGTTATTATGTCCAAGAGTGCGTGATGAAACTGTGCGGCTCGTCCTGGTCGTCATGTGAGCTAAGAGCTGCAGAGCGGTTCCCATGATGATGGGCTGATTTGATTGGCGCTGTATAATTCTGCTGCTCTCCACGATAACATGGTGCTGCAGGTGATCTGGGAAACAGTGGGTGTTTTTCACCAGCAATAAAAGCAGCGCAGGGTTGTGTGTAGCATGTAGAAAGTGAAGCTTTCAGCAGCAAAGATAGTTTGTTGCAAATATCCAGTTAAGAGTTGTGGTTTGGATCAATGTCTGCTTCCGAGCAGCCAAGCTGTCTTGAAATGGTTTTAATTGCTCTGAGTCCTAATTAACGATCTGGCATAGATTTTTTATTTTTTTTTCAAAACACTTTGGCTTCTTCTTCACTCTTCTTTAGTTCTCGTGTTTGGCGTGACAGTACATTGTGCAGAGTGTATCAAATGAAAAGTGGACGAGTGGAGGACAAAAGATGCAGTGTCAGGCTTAAACAAGACTATTTATAAGAAATGAGCAGTTTGAATGTCACCTTTTTAAGAAAACAGGAAAAATAAATCCACTGAAGACCAGACACGAGACCTGAGATCCTTTAGGGCAGTGGTCCCCAACCACCGGGTCACGGACCGGCACCGGGCCGTGGGTCAGTTTGTACTGGGCCGCATAGAAGAAAAAAAACGACAACAAAAATAAACGTTTATTTTGAAAAATCACTGGATTCTCTCCACCACGTCTGTCAACTTAGTGTGTTGTGTATTACAGTTAGAAAAATTAAGTAGAATTATTCATTTTGTGATGTAGTTTGTGTATTACAGTTAGAAAAATTAAGTAGAATTATTCATTTTGTGATGTAGTTTGTGTATTACAGTTAGAATGATGTAGTTTGTGTATTACAGTTAGAATGATGTAGTTTGTGTATTACAGTTAGTAAAATTTAAGTAGAATTATTCATTTTGTGATGTAGCTTGAAGGTTAACATTGGTTGAACAAACTGTGAAATAAGGGGCAGATATAATAAGATTTCATCTTCTTTCTGCTCCTTTCATTTTATCCTACTTGTATTCTTGTATCTGATGAAACTGTCTTGTATTGTTCTTTAAAAATGAATAAATAAACATAAAATCAAAATCAAATCAAATCAACTCTTGACGCAGGTCAACATACACAAGCAGTAAGTTTCAGTTTCTGTTAGACGCATGCGCAGATTGGCTCTACATTGCCCGTTTGGGTGCACCTATACGTGGTCCGGAGCAGACAGGAGGAGGCGCATTTGAAGGATTAAACTGCATATTTTTCAACCCGCCTGACAAAGAGTGACTGTAAAACTATATTAACTAAATAAAACTATCATTTTAAACAAAGCTTCCTAATATCACATCGGAGCACGTTTTGTCTTGGAACTTTTTTAAATTCACATCAGAGCTGTTCCTTCACATTTCTGCTTCTGCTCTTAAAAAAATCTCCGCCCCTAAAAGTTGAAAGTCATGGGCAAATTTTATTAAAAAACACAAATATAATTAAAGTTTTGTACTATGCTTAAGTTCCTGCACTTTTCTGTACAATCTGATGTGTGAATCACTGCAGCAGGGAGGATGATGAGGCACTAGCTGACCCCGGTGTGGGATATACTGTAGTAATTAAATGAGAAATTATCCTGCACTTAATACACTTATAAATCACACATAAAGTGATTAAAAGTAAATTTGAAATACAAGTGCTGGTCATAAAATTAGAATACTGTATTGTGAGAAAGTTGATTTATTTCAGTAATTCCGTTCAAAAAGTGAAACTTGTATAGTCAATATGAGTTTACATCTATTGTTTCATGTTGATCTACTGCAATAAACCTTTGTAAAATACTGCACACCAGAATGCAGGAAATGGCATCTATTTTATCCAAAATTCTCTGGGGTGTGGGACTTTCATAAAACTGTGAAACTAAAATGTTTTTGTCTGTCCAGTTGTGTTGCCAATACATTTCAAGAACCACTGGGCATATTTATTTTAAACCTTTGGAATTTCATCATTGGATGTACGTTTAAAACTGATTAAAATCAGAAATCTTCGATATTCGCCCTGAGTTCCTTAGGGCTCTGGATGTTGTGGGGTTGTGTTGGCTTACGCGACTCTGCAATATCGCGTGGACATTGGGGGCAGTTCCCTTGGATTGGCAGACTGGGGTGGTGGTTCCCCTATTCAAAAAGGGGGACCGTAGGGTGTGTTCCAACTATAGGGGGATCACACTCTTAAGCCTCCCTGGTAAGGTCTATTCAGGGGTTCTGGAGAGGAGGGTCCGTCGGATAGTCGAACCTCGGATTCAGGAGGAGCAGTGTGGTTTTCGTGCTGGTCGTGGAACACTGGACCAGCTCTACACCCTCAACAGGGTCCTGGAGGGTGCGTGGGAGTTTGCCCAACCAGTTTACATGTGCTTTGTGGACTTGGAGAAGGCATTCGACCGCGTCCCTCGGGGGGTTCTGTGGGGGGTACTCCGGGAGTATGGGGTACCAGGCCCATTGATATGGGCTGTTAGGTCCCTGTACGACCGGTGTCAGAGCTTGGTCCGCATTGCCGGCAGTAAGTCAGGCTCGTTTCCGGTGAGAGTTGGACTCCGCCAAGGTTGCCCTTTGTCACCGATTCTGTTCATAACTTTTATGGACAGAATTTCTAGGCGCAGCCAAGGTGTTGAGAGGATCCGTTTTGGTGACCTTAGAATCGCTTCTCTGTTTTTTGCAGATGATGTGGTCCTATTGGCTTCATCAGATCGTGATCTACAGCTTTCACTGGAGCGGTTTGCAGCCGAGTGTGATGCGGCCGGGATGAGGATCAGTTCCTCCAAATCCGAGGCCATGGTCTTGAGCCGGAAAAGGGTAGCATGCCCTCTCCGGGTCGGGGAGGAGGTCCTGCCCCAAGTGGAGGAGTTTAAGTATCTCGGGATCTTGTTCACGAATGAGGGAAAACTGGAGCGTGAGATCGATAGGCGGATAGGTGCAGCGTCCGCAGTGAAGCGGGCGCTGTACCGGTCTGTCGTGGTGAAGAGAGAGCTGAGTCAAAAGGCAAAGCTCTCAATTTACCGATCGATCTACGTTCCCACCCTCATCTATGGTCATGAGCTTTGGGTTGTGACCGAAAGAACAAGATCTCGGATACAAGCGGCTGAAATGAGTTTTCTCCGCAGGGTGTCTGGACTCTCCCTTAGAGATAGGGTGAGAAGCTCAGTCATCCGGGAGGGACTCGGAGTAGAGCCGCTGCTTCTCCACATCGAGAGGAGCCAGTTGAGGTGGCTCGGGCATCTGGTTAGGATGCCTCCTGGACGCCTCCCTGGTGAGGTGTTCCGGGCATGTCCCACCGGGAGGAGACCCAGAGGAAGACCCAGGACGCGCTGGAGGGACTATGTTTCTCGGCTGGCCTGGGAACGCCTTGGGATTCCCCCAGAGGAGCTGCTCCAAGTGGCTGGGGAGAGGGAAGTCTGGGCCTCCCTACTTAGGCTGCTACCCCCGCGACCCGACCCCGGATAAGCGGACGAAAATGGATGGATGGATGGATAAAATCAGAAATCAACCCAGTTTAAGATGGTTGCTGCAGCTAATGAACCTTAGCTAACACAAAATGGCTATACAGTAGTCCCTCACTACTTCGCCTTTTGTTCATCGCGGACTCGCTCTATCGTGTTTCTTCAAAATAAGAGTGGACATGATGACACACAATTGGCATGGAAGTTTTATTTAAAATGGTAAATGGAGCTTATTTATATAGCACTTTCCAGCCCCCTGTGAGGAGCCCCAAAGCACTTTACAATACCAACCATCCACCCATTCATTCAGACATTCATACACCGGTAGTGGTAGCCTGCCTTGCAAGGCGCCATCCAGACCTACCGGGAGCAACTTGGGGTTAAGTGTCTTGCCCAGGGACACAACGACACATGGTGGGCGGACGCGGGATTCGAACCTCCAACCTTCCGATCGGGGGTCGACTGCCATTACCACTGTGCCACGGTCGCACAGTGGTAATGTGGTAAATTATCTTAAATTATTTAGCACCTGGCTGCTGCACCTTTGTGCAGCCCACACTGCAGGATAAACTTCCTGCTGCAGCTGATCAACTGTTCACTGTGCAGAGTAGAGACGTGGGCGTGGCCAAGAGCGCTTGCATGTGGCAAAGAGCAGCAGAGGCAGGGAGCTGAAATCATGACATTCTGTGCTCTTTTAGAGCATTTAGAATGTTGTAAGAGTGTGGGAAGAGTTTAAAACACCTTAATATATATACCGTATTTTCCGGACTATAGGTTGCACCTGAATATAGGTCGCATTGTCCAATTATTGACAATAAATTGGAAAAAGCCATAAACAGGTCGCACCGGAATATAGGTCGCACCTACATCACCGCCGACGTAACTCGTCATCCACCGCTGACGTGACGCTTCACCGCTGAGTCAACCCGAAAATGTGGACCGAGTGTTTAGCTCTGTTGCAAATGTCTGCCACAGGAGAACAGCAAGGCTTTTAAGAAGATTAACACAGTAAAAACAATTATTTGTTTGCTAAAAATTATAGCTGACATTATAGCACAAGGGTTAGTGGTTTATTAGCCGAGTGGTTTATTAGCTATTTGCTAAAATATACACGGAAATAAAACGGAAGCTAACACGAGACGATTCCGTCTAAAACAACGAATAAAAAATCAAATTTTATCTCAAATGTTTCATCCAGGGCAACAGTTTGTAAAGTAAAGCCATATAATTACACTCTGGCAGCAGAAAAAATATTCACCGAGTGGTTTCTGAGCTATTTATAACGTAAACAGAAATAAAACCAAAGCTAACAGAGACGAGTCCATCTCTCAAAACACGAATAAAAATCGAATTTTATCTCAAATGTTTCATCCAGGGCAACAGTTTGTAAAGTAAAGCCATATAATTACACTATGTGAGCAGAAAAAATATCCACTGAGTGGTTTCTGAGCTATTTATAACATACCGTAGGTATCTGTTTAGGAAGCTAACGCTAATAAAAGATTGGTTTTTTTTATCTCAAACATCTCATAAAGCTACTCACTTGTAAATGTCCATACAGTGATTACATTCTGTAAGTTTCAGAAAAATCCGCTGAGTGGTTCTTGACTTATCTTGCTAACAAACAGCTAACAAACACAGAGCTAACAGGAGTTACCTCCAGACCAGGAGGCCGGGCAGCGACAGAGTCAGTCCGAGCAGAGGAGGCTTTTTTTGGACACATGAGCTGGAAACGGTCGGTGGACTCTCTGGAAGTGTCCCCTAGTGGACAAAAGTGGTACTGCACCATTTTCTGCCCAAATGAAAAACGGTCACATCTGAGCCAAAAATTGGTCTAAAAATATGGGGAAAAAATCCATAAATAGGTCTCACCTGACTATAGGTCGCAGGCCATGAAAAAATGATAAAAAGCTGCGACCTATAGTCCGGAAAATACGGTATGTATATATAAATAATAAAATAAACTACCACTTACTTGCACTACTATTCCTACTTGGTGGTTTTTTCACTTATTGCAGGTCTTCAGGGTACGGATACCCCACAATAAACAAGGGAATAATGTAACTCTGTCAGTTTTACAGTTGAGCTAAAATGTGATGTGGTAGTAGCAGAGAGTCACCCTAAACACATACTTTGAACACTAACAGACCTCACAAGATCTCACAATATCACGTGAGACCATGTCATTTACAAGTTTTGACCAAAACGACCACCTTATGTTGAGACACTCTCACAGCGAGCAGCGTGCACTCCTTAAAGGACCACAAGGCCTTTATTTGTTTTATTTGTTTACTCTTTATAGGAACTGTTCCCATGAGAAGGTGATTTCAATGCTGCAGGGCAGCGGGGCAATGCCCACACTGGTGTTGGAGGAGGGGCCATCTGACTTCTCCTCAGACCAAACTGATGCAGATGACTCCTCAAGCCTGGCTCCCACTACAGTACTACGCTCCAGGTGCGTACAGAGTCTTACAGAATGAAAGGCACTAATACAAAACATTTTAATAAGTCCAAAAAAATAAAAATAAATCACTGAGCGTTCTCTTTTGTATCTGGTGCACAGATCTCCTGCTCTCAGCTCTCTCCAGTGGGTGGCTGAGATCCTTCCACCGAGCATCAAAGTTCATGGACGAACCTTCAGCCAGCAGCTGGAACATCTGCTCACCATCCATGAGAGATACACCGTCTGCAAGGCCTTGGAGACCTTCTTCCAGCACAGGTCAGCAGGAGAATGAACTACATCTGAGAAATATACAGGAATTTATCCTCCACGTGGGTGCGAGGCGTGGGGTGAGCGAGTGGTGTGCACAATGTGCCTGTTCATTGTTTGTGAGACCATTTCTCTTTGAAATGCATGCAGAAAATGTCCGCCAGATATGAGCAGATAAACTATGTGGTGGGTAAACTCTGAAGAAAATATAAAACCTGACGCAGCAGGTCATTAAACACCACTTGTTAATTTCTGTCACAAATAATGGTGTAAACATTACACCCAATGGAAGTGATCCAACCATAACTGACTTTATCCTCCCACTCATACATGATCTATTTATATCCCGTACCTCAGTCTCAGCATCAAATGCTGCTCCAGAGGCAAAATATCCACGTCTAAACTAAATCCTCATGCTGAATGAGAATGAGCCACACTACTGAGAACGCAGGACGGTTATGTAAAAGCTAGGTGTTGTGTTTGCAGGAACGTGGACACCCTGATAGTCGATGTCTTCCCAGTGTTAGATACGCCAGCCAAACAGCTGATCTGGCAGTTTATCTACCAGCTACTGACCTACGATGAACAGGAGCGCTGCCAGAGCAAGCTGTCACGCTTCCTGGGTTTCAAGAGCAGTGGTAAGCCAGAACACACCATATGGGACACAACTGCACTGAGGAAACACTCAGAATACAATGCATGGAGTCTGTGAGACACTGGTTGTGAGCAGGCTGTGTCAAAAACTCTATGAGATCATACAGTATTATGATAAATTATGTGCGGTAGTCCCTCATTTATCGCGGGGGATCTGTACCCTGAAGACCTGTGATAAGTGAAAAACCATGAAGTAGGAATAGTAGTACAAGTAGTAAGTAGTTGTTTATTTAATTATAAATAAATAAATAAATATATATACCGGTATACTATATATATATATATATATATATATATATATATGTATACTGTGTGTATATATGTATAT
>JBBPBX010008340.1:0-13360 GCA_038048925.1 Garcialebias charrua | reverse complement strand
ATATATATGTATATATGTATATATATATATGTATATATGTATATACATATATATATATATTTATTTATATTTATACATTTGAATATGTATATATATATGTATATTTACTTTGTACATACATATAAGGTACACACATACAGTATACATACATATATATATAAAGGTGTTTTAAACCCTTCCCGCACTCAATATTCTAAACAATGTTTCTAAACTCTAAAGCTCTAAAAGCGCACAGCATGTCATAATTTCAGCTCTCTGCTTTGTCTGCTCTTTGCCACCTGCAATCGCTCTTGGCCACGCCCACTTCTCCGCTCTGCATGTTGATCAGCTGCAGCAGGAAGTTTATCCTGCAGTAAGGGCTGCACAAAGGTGCAGCAGGTGCTAAATAATTCAAAATTATTTATTTTAAATAAAAATTGCATGCGGATTGTGCGGTTCATCCATCAATCATCTAATTGTGTGTCACGTCAAATCTTATTTTGAAAAAACTCAATAGAGCGAGTCCATGATAAATGAACCGTAAAGCAATGAGGGACCACTGTATACTGATGGTTTCCTCAGAAATCTACCAGTTTGAGCTACTCGTGTGTTTTAAGTGAAAATCAATTTTAGTTTGAGCAGGATGTGATGCTAACTGTGTGTGTGGGGTGGGGTTCACAGCGGTGTTGGACCCTGACGGCGCTCCGGAGCTCCACAGGCGAAGCAGCTCGGTGCGTGTGACGGGGTCGGCGTACCGCAGCATCATCCGAGAGAGGAGCTCCGACGACTGCATCATTGGGACTCATTTGGGAATGGGTATGCCACTGAAACAACTTTACATAACGTCAAATCACAACAAAAGTCCTCTGTAGAATACAACAAAACAATCACAAGTCCACATGACTAAAACAGTGCTAATCAATCAATCACTTTTATCACTTTCATAGAAGGGCTTCAGGTTGATTTTAGGTCGTAAAGCTTGTAATGATGGAAATTTCCTCCCCATGACTTCTAAGTGTTGCATCATGTTGAGGGAACTAGACAGGCAGTGGGTGAGAAACATTTCACTGTCTAACCTCCAGCTCCTGCAGCTGCTCTGAGATCTGTAATAAAGCTGTGTTTACTCTGGTCATCTCCCAGGTGAGGAGATGTTTGACAGTATAAAAACATAAAACAGTAATTCTCTGTCTGCATCATGCATACACCTTCACACATTAACTCCATATGCAGTACTCCAGAGCTGCCTCTGCTTTCCATGAACTCTCAGTTTGAACGCATGAGGCTTTCAAAAGCTTCAGGTTCGACGTTCACCCAAGTTTCATTGCTAAGTCCTCTTCAAGGAGCCAAGCTTGTTGCTCTTTTTTTTTTTTCTTGTTCTTGCTCCTCCATGCTGTTTCTGCTTCATCATCTCTCCTCCTGAATTCGAGGAGGTGAATGGATGGAGGAGGCTTACGTCCATGTGTCTTTCTTCGTGCTGTGTTGTGCTTTTAGGAATTCATATCGATGAATCTGGGAGCCCGGAGGAGAGGCAGTCAGGGGATGGCACCTCCTTCCCCGAGTCCCCTGACCTCAGTCATGTAGGTATCACCGCAGCTCCTCACGTTATTTGAAGCTCTGCTCAGCAGCTGTCATATAACCTGACTTGAGGCTTTAAAGCCCCACTGACATGATTTTTTAATTTTCATAAAATTGCTCAAAATATATATCTTTTATCATTTAAATATGTTCATTTTTGCAAACAAAATGCTAAATCACTTTAATTTGGCTTTAAAAGTGATTTTGAACTTCAAGCCGTGTTTAATCATGGGAAATCCAATTACACACGAACGCACCATCTGTGATGTCACACTGGGCAGAGGGCTCTGGTCTCTTTAATAGCGGACCATTTAAAACCCGACGAATTTATCAATCTATGTGAAGATTTGAGCTATTTGTCTTCATTTTGGGAAGCAGAAAATAGTTTGGGTGATGGAACAAGAAACAACAGGATCTAATTTAGGTCTGATGCTGTATCAGACTTACCTTCATGTCGAGCTGCTCATACCTACGCACTGTGACAAGCCCAGAGCTCTGCCCGGTGTGACATCACAGATGGTGCGTTCGGGTGTAATCAGATTTCCCATGATTAAACACGGCTTGAAGTTCAAAATCACTTTTAAAGCAAAATTAAAGTGATTTATCATTTTGTTTGCATAAAGGAACATATTTAAATGATAAAATATATATATATTGAGCAATTTTATGAATAGTAAAAAAATCATGTCGGTGGACCTTTAAAAAGCAGCGCGCCTTCAAAGAGATGCATTTGCTGCAAGTCGTGTGCTAACCCGCTGGTCATGCCTTCACCCGTAGATGACAGGTGTATACACGGAGCTGGAGAACTTGTACGCAGGGAAGAGTGTGTCCCCGCTGCGGGGTGGCTCCCCCGCAGAGCCTGAGGTGGCGGGGCAGACTGAGGCCTACAGCCGCTCTCTCTCCCCCCTCACACTGCCCCCCCTCACAGGTACTCTGCGGCCGACACACACACACATTTGACATCACATGCTTTCATCAGTGGTTTAAAGCCACTGGTCAACAAGGTCCAACGTTTGTGTCGGGAATTTTTATAACTGAGTATAAAAAAGTGACAAAAGAGCAAAAATTGGACCTTGATGTCCAGTGACTGATGCCATGTTCACATTGTTGACATGATGGACATAAAGAGCCTCCTTACAATAAACTGTTTGTTGTGAACATGGCATAAGAACTGCTGACTTTTGAATGTGTTTGATCTAAAAACTAGGGATGGGGCAGATCCGATCCAGTATCGGTATCGGCAACCGATACCAGCATAATTTGCGTATCGGATTTTCCGATCCAACCTGCCGATATTTCCGATCCATAATGCACATTTGCCTTGAACAGAGAGCACATGTATTACATCATACTCTGTGACTTCTGTCTTAACATTGTGTGAGTTCAACCCAAAGAAGACACTCTGAGCTTCACAACAGGTAATACCCAAACTTGAATAGCACACAAGAGGCAGGTCTATGTCAAAGACATCCATTTCACTGATGGTGCAGCTCGGAACACTAAAATACCGCTAAGCATTATGGGAAATCAACACAGTCCACTCCCCATTTTTTTAGTTTAGTTTTTGATTGTGGCACTATGAGTTGTAATTCTTGTTGGTTTTGATCAACGGATACAGATTTAAACTACCGGTATACATTGACATTATAAATGCAAATTCAATGTATACTGTAGTTTAAATCTGTATCCATTGATCAAAACCAACAAGAATTACAACTCATAGTGCCAGAATCAAAAACGAAACTAAAAAACGGGAAGTGGACTGTGTTGATTTCCCATAATGCTTAGCGGTATATTAGTGTTCAATTATAGTTTAAATCTGTATCTGTTGATCAAAGCCAACAAGAATTACAACTCATAGTGCCACAATCAAAAACAAAACAAAAAAACGGGGAGTGGACTGTGTTGATTTCCCATAATGCTTAGTGGTATATTAGTGTTCAATTATAGTGTAAATCTGTATCTGTTGATCAAAGCCAACAAGAAATACAACTCATAGTGCCACAATCAAAAACAAAACTAAAAAGCGTGGAGTGGACTGTCTTGATTTCCCATAATGCTTAGCGGTATTTTAGTGTTCCAGGCTGCACCATGAGTCAGAAGGACGTCTGTGATATAGACCTGCCTCTTGTGTGCTATTAAAGTTTGGATAATACTTGTTGTGAGACTCAGAGTGTGTTCTTTGGGTTTAACTCACACAATGTTAAGACAGAAGTCATAGAGTATAGTGTAATACACATGCTCTCCATTCAAGAAATTCGTTAATACAGCCTCATATACCTGAACGGATCGGATCGGAAAAGTATCGGTATCGGCCGATACCCAGATTTAAGTATCGGATGGGATCGGAAGTAAGAAATGTGGATCGTGCATCCTTACTAAAAACCCATTCAGTTCCCGCACTCTGTGCATCCCTGCTCTTTGTTGCCAAGGTTACCTCACAGAAATCTGATCCCTACGAGCACATTAGAGAAAACAAACATGATCTTTTTCAAGCACAATCAGAAATGCTACGCCATGACGAAGCTGCGACGTCCCATTTTTCTAGGTAACCGTAAATCCGGCCTGTCCCTGTCCTGGAAGGAGCCTCTCCCCACCACCGTGTACGAGATCCACCGCCAGAGCAGCGTGGAGTCCAACCCGTACGTCAGCCTGGAGAGCCCCCCCGCCTCACCTCAGCCCTTGGACAGTAATCCCAACACTCTGACGCGCCGAAAGAAGCTCTTCACCTTTTCCCGCCCGCCTCGCAGCCGCGACACGGACAAGTTCCTGGACGCCCTGAGTGAGCAGCTGGGCCACCGGGTCACTCTGGTGGATGACTTCATGACTGGGGAGAACGACTATGAGGAGGTATGTAAGACACAAAGGGTTTGATACAGGATATCGTGCCTTTGGGCTTTAATTTTTCTTTGCATCAATATACACTCACATGAGCAAAACTGTTGCACTGTGCTGGTTGTTTGCAATTAGAGCAGCTCTGATGTTTGCTACAAACACTTGTGTCACATGAACAGATATATCAAGGTGGTTGTCATGGTTTCAGAAGAGGAGGTGTCCGTGTAAGTAAAAGCTCAATATGCAGTTATACAGTGGAGTCTAATAATATCTGCCTGCTTCTGGATGGAAATGTAATTAGTAAGTAATTCTCTGGCTTATTCCTTTTTTTATTTGGAATTAATGGGGTTTTTTGTCAAAAATGTGACAAGCATAAAATTCCACAAGTTACTAAAACCGTCCATTCTTTGTGCTCCATAACCAGATGGGAGTATGGCAGATATTAAAATGCACGTTTTAAACTAATGCCAGTCATCCAGCTTTTGTTTCATGGCTTTGATGTCCCTGAAGTAACGAAGAAAGTGAGTCATTGCGTACATTTAAATGAGTTTATACTTCATATCCCATTTGCTGATCTTGCAGTCAAAACTTTTACTTTTACAATTTTTTGATTGAAAGATATCTGACTGCTCTTTTTTGCAGAATATGTAGAGTTCATTTAAATGGGTTGGTTTCCTGGCATGGTCCAGCCACCAGGGAGCACAAGCCAGAGTATCTCTTGTGCTGGTCCCAAGCCCGGGTAAATGGTGAGGGTTGTGTCAGGAAGGGCATCTGACGTTTTGCCAAAACTATAATGTGAGTTCATCAAAGCGACACCATACTGGATCGGTCAAGGCCCGGGTTAACAAGAATGTAGGACTGAGGGTTGCAACTCTAAATGTGGGGACAATGACAGGCAAAGGTAGAGAGCTGGCTGACATGATGCAGAGAAGGAAGGTAGATGTTTTATGTGTCCAAGAGACCAAGTGGAAGGGCAGCAAGGCTCGCAGCATTGGAGCAGGGTTCAAACTGTTTTACCATGGTGTGGATAGAAAGAGAAATGGAGTAGGGGTGGTCCTGAAGGAGGAGTTGGCAAAGAATGTAGTAGAGGTGAAGAGAGTGTCAGATAGGGTGATGTGTCTGAAGGTAGAAGTAGAAGGTCTGATGCTAAACATCGTCAGTGGTTATGCTCCACAGGTTGGATGTGATGGGGAGGAGAAAGATAAATTTTGGAAAGATCTGGATGAAGTGATAGAGAGTATTCCCAGGGAGGAAAGAGTGGTGATTGGAGCAGACCTGAATGGACATGTTGGTGAAGGAAACAGAGGGGATGAGGAAGTGATGGGTAGGTTTGGTGTCAAGGAAAGAAACCAGGAAGGACAGATGGTGGTGGATTTTGCCAAGAGAATGGAAATGGCTATACAGGTAGTCCCCGAATTACGAGCGCTCTGATCTACGAGGTTCCAGACTTACGAGCTGGCGAATTTTTGGAAAACACGCAAAAAATACTGAGTTTTCATGTGTTTTTTCACCACAGTTAGTTAGCTAAGCATATGGACACACGTTTCCGATCATTTTTATGCACTCATAAGCAGTTTTTGGATGAAAATAGAGTGTTTGTAGTCGCGCTAGCGAAACCGTTCCAATTTACGAGCGAAATTCCGGATTTACGAGAGACATGGCGGCCGTTCCAAATTACGAGATTTCCGGTTTACGAGCGCCTCGTTGTAACGGATCTCGCTCGTAAATCGGGGACTACCTGTAGTCAATACCTATTTCCAAAAGAGGGAGGAACATAGAGTGACCTATAAGAGTGGAGGAAGGAGTACACAGGTCGACTACATTCTGTGTAGAAGAGGAAACCTGAGGGAGATTGGAGACTGTAAGGTTGTGGCAGGGGAGAGCGTGGCCAGACAGCATCGGATGGTTGTGTGTAGAATGACTGTTGTTGTGAAGAAGAGAAAAAGAGTAAAATCAGAGAAGAAGACCAAATGGTGGAAGCTAAAGAAGGAAGAATGTTGTGAGAAATTCAGAGACGAGCTGTTAAAGGCTCTGGGTGGTAAGAAAGAGCTTCCAAGTGACTGGGCTACTACAGCAACAGTAATTAGAGAGACAGGTAGGAAGGTACTTGGTGTGTCATCTGGACAGAGAATGGATGGGCTCTCTTGTAAATGAGTCCTCATGACTCATTGACACTAACCTGTATAAATAAAGGTTGAATGAATTGATACGGAAACATGATGGTGGAATAGTGAAGTGCAGGAAGCCATTCAAAGAGGTTAGCCAAGAAGAAATAAATGCGACGACTGAAGAGAGGAGACAGGAATATAAGGAGACGCATTGTAGAGCAAAGAGGGAGGTGGCAAAGGCAAAGCAGAAAGTGTATGATGAGTTGTATGGCTGGACACTTAAGACAGCAAGAATTACTTGTACTGAATGGCGAGCTAAAGGGCTGGAAAAAATGTACAGCAGGTTAGGCTTGTTAAAGATGGGAATGGGAATGTTCTAACAAGTGAGGAGAGTGTGACCGGAAGATGGAAGGATTACTTTGAGGAGCTAAAGACTGAAAAGAATGCAAGAGAAAGAAGAGTGGAGGTCATAGAAACTGTGGACCAGGAAGTGGGAAAGATTAGTCAGGGTGAAGTCTGGAAAGCTCTGAAAAGAATGAAGAAGGGGAAGGCAGTAGGACCTGATGGCATATGTACTGCATGAGTGGCAGAAAAGTATGTTAGACTGGTACAGGACATGTATGAAGACAGCAGGACAGTGGTGAGATGTGCTGTGGGAGTGACAGATAGCTTCAAGGTGGAGGTGGGATTGCATCAAGGATCGGCTCTGAGCCCCTTCTTGTTTGCTCTGGTGATGGACCGACTAACAGATGAGGTCAGGCAGGAATCCCCATGGACTATGATGTTTGCAGATGACATTGTGATATGTGGTGAGAACAGGGAACAGGTGGAAGAGAACTTGGAGAGGTGGAGGTATTCACTTGAAAGAAGAGGAATGAAAGTCAGCCGTAGTAAGACAGAGTACATGTGTGTGAATGAGAGGGAGGCTGGTGGAACAGTGAGGCTACAAGGAGCAGAGGTCACAAAGGTGCAGGACTTCAAGTACTTGGGGTCCACTGTCCAGGAAAATGGGAAATGTGGTAAAGAGGTGAAAAAGAGAGTCCAGGCAGGATGGAGTGGATGGAGAAAAGTTTCAGGAGTGATTTGTGACAAAAAGGTGTCAGCAAAGGTCAAAGGAAAAGTTTACAAGATGTTGTATGGTCTGGAGACAGTGTCATTGACAAAAAGACAGGAGAAAGAACTGGAAGTGGCAGAAATGAAGATGTTGAGGTTCTCCTTAGGAGTGACAAGGATGGATAAGATCAGGAATGAGATCATCAGAGGTACAGCACATGTTGAACAACTGGGAGATAAAGTTAGGGAGGCCAGACTGAGATGGTTTGGACATGTCCAGAGGAGGGACAGTGGGTATATTGGTAGAAGGATGTTAGAAATGCAGCTGCCAGGAAAAAGACACAGAGGAAGGCCAAAGAGGAGATATATGGATGCAGTTAGAGAGGACATGAAGGTAGTTGGAGTGAGGACAGAGGATGCAGAGGACAGAGTGAGGTGGAGGTAAAAACTGAAAGAAGAAGAAGAATGTTTCCTGGTCATGACATTTGCTAGAATATTGTTTGAAATAGTTACCCAGTCAGGAGTCCAGGTTTTAAGTTTTGAAAAAAATGCATTAAGATTGCCTGTGAGGAGAGAGATATTTCACTTACATCCCAAAAAAATAACGCCCCCAAAACCAACACAAGTGTTGTCCTTACAGTTACATGGTCAAAACCTCTTGAACAATCAGCACAAAGACACAAACATTTATAGATTCCAAAGCACCCAAGGAGGCTTTCCTATAGCTCCCCTGCAGCAAACATCCCCACACTCCATGTTGTTGGCAGTTATAGTTGTGGCTCGTCTGGCTGAAAAATATGTATCTGTAATATTAGTTGAAATGTCAGGAAAGTAACAGGTATAATAATGTGACGATATTGTTTTTCTTGCTCGCCCTTGTATATTTATACATTTTAACATAGTAGTAAAACACTCTGACAATAGGAAAAAGGATTAACCTTTTTTTTTTAATCAACGCTTAAACAGAGTCCACAAATTCTGTTTTATTAGGGTTGAGGTCAGAGCTTTGAGACAGCACTTCCAAAAGCTTAATATTAGCCTGCATTATCCAGTTAGAAACCAGTTCTGATGGTTTTGGACCATTATCCTGTTGAAACACCCAATGGAGGCCAAGTTTCAACCATCTAACTGTTGATTTGCTTTATAGGCTTCTTTTTTTCCCCATCAACTTAGTGCAATGTGCCAGCATGATGCTACCACCACCATGTTTGATAGTTGGTAGTGCTCTTAGTCCTAAACATTAACCTGCAATTATCACTCCACCCTGGAAATAAAACGATCATAAGAAATGATAAAAACCTCCAAATTCCTGTCCAGGACGTGTATGTAAACTTCTGACTGTAGCAGGCAGCAGACGTTTGTTTCCAGCCGTGCGAGCACCAGGAGAGCTTACATGTGTTTAAAGATGGAGGACGTCAGTGTTGGGATGTTGGGCTCTAACAGAAACTCTCCTCTCTCCAGATGAGCTTCCCGGAGGAGCAGGACACGGGCTTCGTGCCCCGGCGGCTCAGCAGCAGTGAGGAGCACAGCAGCGACGAGGCCTCCTCTCCCACCTACTCCTCCGGTTCTGAACACATCCCACCTCCTCCGGACCAGAGCCCCCCGCCTCCCCCACCACTACAGTCTCTCATCCCCCCGCCGGTCCAGTTCACTGACCCTCTCCCGCCCGTGCGCTTCTCTCCGGAGCACGTCCCCCGCAGCCGGATGCCCTTCCAGCCACACCACCCCATCATCCCCCCTCCGCCTCCCCCTCCGAGGACCCTCCTGTCCACTCGCTCTCCTCTTCACAACGTGCTCCCCACCAGAGCCGGCGCGGAGATGTCCAGCCAGCGCTTCAAGGCCACCACCGCCTGGCTCTCGCGCAACCACGCCCCACTGGGCTCCTCCACCCCGCGGTCCTGCCAGTCGTCCCGCACCCCCTACCTCCCCCGCCAGCTCAGCCAACCCCAGCCAATCCTCCAGCCATCCCCCCAGCCCTCCCCTCAGCCGCTCAGGCCGAGCCAGCTCGTCCTCCAGAGGCACCACCAGCTCCACCACCAGCACAGCTACCAGGGCCCGTTGCCGCCGTCCCTGGAGGACCCCACCCCGACTCAGCATCAGAGCCTGGGGCCCATGGGGTCCTCACTGCTCTCAAAGCCTCCGGCCTCAACCTCCACCCTCCCTGGCCACAACAAGAGCTTTGAAACCCCCCCACAGGAGCATCAGTCACAGCAGGTAACAATTCTCTTCATCACCTGCAACCAAAGGGGTCTGTTAGCAAAATATCTCTTGAACCTCTGAAACACGATGAGAAAGAGCTAAAGTTTGATGTTGCAATAGCCAAAGGTCGATTCCAAAATATCCTCTAAGTGCTAACAGATCACACAAGATGTCAGAGTTAGAGAGAGTCAGAGAATCTTTATTGTCATTTGCACCACATGTGGTACGTGTGATGAAACGAGATTATGTACACAGGGTCCCAGTTACATCCAACAATAAAAAGTAAAAGAAAAACAGTAATAACATCTAAGATATGAACTAAGAAAAACATCAACTAAAAATACACTAAGCACTAATATCATAGAAAACATTACTCCAAACAGCAGCACGAACATGAGTCTGTATGAGCAGATGAACACGAATGAACACAGCAACATGAAACAGATCAGCAGCAACATGAAACAGATCAGCAGCAACATGAAACAGATCAGCAGCAACATGAAACAGATCAGCAGCAACATGAAACAGATCAGCAGCAACATGAAACAGATCAGCAGCAACATGAAACAGATCAGCAGCAACATGAAACAGATCAGCAGCAACATGAAACAGATCAGCAGCAACATGAAACAGATCAGCAGCAACATGAAACAGATCAGCAGCAACATGAAACAGATCAGCAGCAACATGAAACAGATCAGCAGCAACATGAAACAGATCAGCAGCAACATGAAACAGATCAGCAGCAACATGAAACAGATCAGCAGCAACATGAAACAGATCAGCAGCAACATGAAACAGATCAGCAGCAACATGAAACAGATCAGCAGCAACATGAAACAGATCAGCAGCAACATGAAACAGATCAGCAGCAACATGAAACAGATCAGCAGCAACATGAAACAGATCAGCAGCAACATGAAACAGATCAGCAGCAACATGAAACAGATCAGCAGCAACATGAAACAGATCAGCAGCAACATGAAACAGATCAGCAGCAACATGAAACAGATCAGCAGCAACATGAAACAGATCAGCAGCAACATGAAACAGATCAGCAGCAACATGAAACAGATCAGCAGCAACATGAAACAGATCAGCAGCAACATGAAACAGATCAGCAGCAACATGAAACAGATCAGCAGCAACATGAAACAGATCAGCAGCAACATGAAACAGATCAGCAGCAACATGAAACAGATCAGCAGCAACATGAAACAGATCAGCAGCAACATGAAACAGATCAGCAGCAACATGAAACAGATCAGCAGCAACATGAAACAGATCAGCAGCAACATGAAACAGATCAGCAGCAACATGAAACAGATCAGCAGCAACATGAAACAGATCAGCAGCAACATGAAACAGATCAGCAGCAACATGAAACAGATCAGCAGCAACATGAAACAGATCAGCAGCAACATGAAACAGATCAGCAGCAACATGAAACAGATCAGCAGCAACATGAAACAGATCAGCAGCAACATGAAACAGATCAGCAGCAACATGAAACAGATCAGCAGCAACATGAAACAGATCAGCAGCAACATGAAACAGATCAGCAGCAACATGAAACAGATCAGCAGCAACATGAAACAGATCAGCAGCAACATGAAACAGATCAGCAGCAACATGAAACAGATCAGCAGCAACATGAAACAGATCAGCAGCAACATGAAACAGATCAGCAGCAACATGAAACAGATCAGCAGCAACATGAAACAGATCAGCAGCAACATGAAACAGATCAGCAGCAACATGAAACAGATCAGCAGCAACATGAAACAGATCAGCAGCAACATGAAACAGATCAGCAGCAACATGAAACAGATCAGCAGCAACATGAAACAGATCAGCAGCAACATGAAACAGATCAGCAGCAACATGAAACAGATCAGCAGCAACATGAAACAGATCAGCAGCAACATGAAACAGATCAGCAGCAACATGAAACAGATCAGCAGCAACATGAAACAGATCAGCAGCAACATGAAACAGATCAGCAGCAACATGAAACAGATCAGCAGCAACATGAAACAGATCAGCAGCAACATGAAACAGATCAGCAGCAACATGAAACAGATCAGCAGCAACATGAAACAGATCAGCAGCAACATGAAACAGATCAGCAGCAACATGAAACAGATCAGCAGCAACATGAAACAGATCAGCAGCAACATGAAACAGATCAGCAGCAACATGAAACAGATCAGCAGCAACATGAAACAGATCAGCAGCAACATGAAACAGATCAGCAGCAACATGAAACAGATCAGCAGCAACATGAAACAGATCAGCAGCAACATGAAACAGATCAGCAGCAACATGAAACAGATCAGCAGCAACATGAAACAGATCAGCAGCAACATGAAACAGATCAGCAGCAACATGAAACAGATCAGCAGCAACATGAAACAGATCAGCAGCAACATGAAACAGATCAGCAGCAACATGAAACAGATCAGCAGCAACATGAAACAGATCAGCAGCAACATGAAACAGATCAGCAGCAACATGAAACAGATCAGCAGCAACATGAAACAGATCAGCAGCAACATGAAACAGATCAGCAGCAACATGAAACAGATCAGCAGCAACATGAAACAGATCAGCAGCAACATGAAACAGATCAGCAGCAACATGAAACAGATCAGCAGCAACATGAAACAGATCAGCAGCAACATGAAACAGATCAGCAGCAACATGAAACAGATCAGCAGCAACATGAAACAGATCAGCAGCAACATGAAACAGATCAGCAGCAACATGAAACAGATCAGCAGCAACATGAAACAGATCAGCAGCAACATGAAACAGATCAGCAGCAACATGAAACAGATCAGCAGCAACATGAAACAGATCAGCAGCAACATGAAACAGATCAGCAGCAACATGAAACAGATCAGCAGCAACATGAAACAGATCAGCAGCAACATGAAACAGATCAGCAGCAACATGAAACAGATCAGCAGCAACATGAAACAGATCAGCAGCAACATGAAACAGATCAGCAGCAACATGAAACAGATCAGCAGCAACATGAAACAGATCAGCAGCAACATGAAACAGATCAGCAGCAACATGAAACAGATCAGCAGCAACATGAAACAGATCAGCAGCAACATGAAACAGATCAGCAGCAACATGAAACAGATCAGCAGCAACATGAAACAGATCAGCAGCAACATGAAACAGATCAGCAGCAACATGAAACAGATCAGCAGCAACATGAAACAGATCAGCAGCAACATGAAACAGATCAGCAGCAACATGAAACAGATCAGCAGCAACATGAAACAGATCAGCAGCAACATGAAACAGATCAGCAGCAACATGAAACAGATCAGCAGCAACATGAAACAGATCAGCAGCAACATGAAACAGATCAGCAGCAACATGAAACAGATCAACAGCAACATGAAACAGATCAGCAGCAACATGAAACAGATCAGCAGCAACATGAAACAGATCAGCAGCAACATGAAACAGATCAACAGCAACATGAAACAGATCAGCAGCAACATGAAACAGATCAGCAGCAACATGAAACAGATCAGCAGCAACATGAAACAGATCAGCAGCAACATGAAACAGATCAGCAGCAACATGAA
>JBBPBX010008339.1:34407-62825 GCA_038048925.1 Garcialebias charrua | reverse complement strand
AACTCGATTTGTGCTCGAGTAGTTGATGGCGTCATATGAACTTAAAGGTTCAGTATGTAACATTTTTATAAATGTAAAGGATTATGAGGAGGTCAATATTAATACTGGCCTCTTTACCTTAATTAATTTACTTATTCAGATTGAATAGTAATTTCACGGATTCTTTTCTTTTTCAGTTCACCCAATATTTCTGTGATCTTTATGATGGATAAATAAATAAAGCCATTAAGTGACAGAGACGTTAACTTAGTTTGATATGTCAAAGACACTATCATTTATTTAAAATAAATCAACTAAATTAACACCATTACACTTGATTTACATGATTTCACTTTCTTTCAATTTAACACGTCAGCACACTTTAATTACAACACAACAGACCTAAATACAGGGTGTTAAACATATTTAGTCTGAGGACTCTTTAGCTTAAATAGTTTCCAGCTTAGAATTGAGGGAAAGGAGATAGGAGGAAGATGGAGAGATGGTTTAAAGGAAATTGTCTTGAGCATGTTACCAAAAGTGACACTTCTCATCCGACTTCTGCTAAAATCCAGGTACGTTTGTAAACAGCTCTTTACCTTCGACGACGAGTCTGATAAAGAAATGACACCAGCCTTTCAGATGCACAGAGTCCTTCAGGCCCAGCACGTCCAAACTGGTTCTAGTTTACGTTTTCAACGTCTCCTGGGTTCCGCATCGACCATCAGAAAATGCGTCAGCTTCAGGCCTCTGACTTCAAGATAAACTTATTCCAGGAAGGAATAAACAAAGTTTTGAGCTTACGCTCGTTCGAAGTGGACTCATAACAGCATGTTATCAGTCCCTAGCTGGACGACGAGTCCTTTGCGTGTGACTGAGTTCACCCAGCTCTTTGGGAAAGGTTCACATCTCTTTGAAGTTCCCAGCAGACTCTGAAGCGTTTCAGCAAAACTTAGAACTTAAAAAAAAAGATCATGAGAGGAGTGAGACTTGTGTCTTTTTCATTGGTCCGTGGACCAGTCGAGCAATTCACTTGCCGTTATCACGACCCAAGGTTACAGCCAGAGCAGAGGGAGATTTGTTTAGGAAAAGACAGAGCAAGCTGGAGCCCTTCTCATGAAAAACAACAGATTAACTGTCTTCTGACTTTCTAAACAAAACGGCCGGGTCTCTCTGACCCGAGTCTTCAACTTTCACACAGCAGTGAACACAGTTTAACTCTTACAGAATAACACAGCTTAAAAGCACACATCATGAAAATGACAAAAGTTATTCTTTTGATCACATCAGCCTAAAATCAAAGATAGAAATAGTCTCTTTTGGTGACTATGTTCTCAGATTACAACTAATGGAATAATTTGTAGTAAATGTCTTGCTTTACTGAGAGGTCAGTAAAGGTCATCTCTGGAACAGTTCAAAAATACACAGGTGTATCAAAGTGGACACGGTCATGCCCACTACATCTCCCCCCTTTTGGAAGCCATCGCCAGTCCTTGGGGATGGGGTCCAACACGAAAGGAAACCTTGAACTGTCTCTGATCTTGAAGTAATCCAGCAAGTGGAAAAGAAAAATCAAAATTATAATCCCATAAAGTTTTTGGAACTTCCATACTGTTCGGAGGTAATCCCATTGCGAAAAGCTTTTAATCCCTTGGAAAACTGAGTCTGTTAACTCTTGGAAAACAAAGTCTGTGATCCTTTGGAAAACAAAGTCTTATAATCCACAGCGGTAATTCCACAACGGTTAGTTTTGTTGATTGATCAGCAACAATTGTTTTCATAATCAGCATGTAGAGGGGATCCCTCGATTGACGCAGAGGAGGCGACCCTTGGATGAAGGTTGAAGACCAAGCGTTGGAGCTGCAGGTCCCCACATCGAAGGTTGTTGGCTGGTTGGTTTCCAGTCAGTGCCACTCTGGTTCTATGTGTCATGCAATTATGTGGTTTTTAGGTGGGCTTATGATTGGGATTTTACATTAAGCCTTACCTATATGCACCTGGTATGTAAGCTATCATGGTTTAGATCAGCTACAATTACCAATTAAGGGGTGGATCAATTCTGTAAAATTAGATATAGGGATCTGTACCTATAAAATTTTGGAGGGCTTCTGTAACGAAGGCCTCTAATTCCAAACTATTCCTCCATTCATTACTTAGTTTAGGTTAAACTAAAATAGAAAAATGAAATATAGTTTGATCTAAATGTCTGTTGTCTTTTAGACGAACGACGTAGGATTTGGTATTCCTAATAAATTTTGAAGTCTATGGCGAGACTCATCAAAATGAATAGACAATCTAGAATAGAAACGATCGAATCGGTTCAATTTAGAAATTGTGAGACCAGTGTAGTTTATGGTACCTTGAGTAGCTTTAAACTACATTGACTCTTCGACGATTGAGATTTAACAAAACGAACTGTATGTTGGCATAGTTAAATCCATATCATTCATTAACCAATGTTAATACAAAACCTTTTTGGCTGGGAGTGTTCAGAACCAAAACAATATCTCAACTAATGACAACAGTAATGACTAAACAACAAGGAAACAACGTTTCACTGCTTCGACACACTCTTGTCGTCAGATTCCAAAGTGCAACACACAAGAAAAACGGGTCTCAACTTTATGACCGAGGTCAAATTAAATCTCGTGGATTTAAACGGTTGTTAAGGTTAGTTTTTGTTGTGGGTTTAGGCTTAGCGTTTCTAAGTTGAAATTGGACAATGCGACTTATAGGGTGGAAAATACGGTAGTTTAAACCTGATTACCGTATTTTCCGGTGTATAGGTCGCACCTTTTTATGTTTTTTCCAAGGCCTGCGACCTAAACACCGGTGCGACCTATATATGGCTTGTTATCACTTTCGGCGAAACAAAATTTTAAATCCAGCTCATTTCACAATTACGTTCATTTATTAGGAAAAGTTCAGCTCAGACACATATTTTGCTATACTTTTTATCAAACAAATAATTGTTTTTAAGTGTTAATCTTCTTAAAAGCCTTGCTGTGCGCTCCTGTGGCAGACATTTGCAGCAGAGCTAAACGTAGGTGCGACCTATACACCGGTGCGACCTATCTAGGGATTTTTCCAATCTATTGGTGATAATTGGATGGTGCGACCTATACACCGGTGCGACCTATACACCAGAAAATACGGTAGTTTATTTACTAACTTGTGTTTGGACGACCTTATTATCCCATGAAGTCGGTGAGTTTGTGAGATCTTTGTCTTTTGTGGAGTCATTGAACGCCTTGTAAGGTTTGATCTGATTTCGATGTACCCATTTAGCAATTGGCTCTTTGCGGCCTTTGCTGATTTTGATTTCGTAGACGACTGAGGACACTTTGTCTGTTATCAGATGAGGTCCAGTCCACCTGGGCATTAGTTTGCGGGCGAGAGTTCCGGTCTCGGACCCTCCTTTCCCGGTTGCTGGAGCGAACGTATAGTACCAGACTCTGTCTCCCACTTGGAGTTCATTATGAGAGGCCTTCTGGTCGTAGTACGCCTTGCGTCCTTCAGCGGATTTTTCCAGGTTTTTCTGGGCGAAAGCAAAAGTGTTTCTGAGGTGTACATTCAAATCTTTCATGTATTGTTGTGTAGTGTAGGCTGTCGCCATGGCGGCGTCGCCTGGTTGGTACAACAGGTGTAGAGGGAGAGTCATTTGTCGACCGGTCATCATCTCGAAGGGAGAGATGCCAGTTGATGTGTGTGGAGTGGCTCTTATGGCCATGAGGACCAGAGGGAGTTTCACGTCCCAGTCCTTGTGGTTTGCAGCCACGTATTTCTTCAAAATACTCACCACAGTTCTGTTTGCTCTCTCTACTTGGCCTGAAGCCTGTGGGTGGTAGCCGACATGAAAGTTGGCCTTGACGCCTAGCGTCTTCCACAGTTCTTTCATCACTTCACCTGTGAAGTGTGTACCTTGGTCTGAGTTCACCCGAAGGGGAAGTCCAAACCTTGAGAATATATGATTCATTAACAACATAGCAGTGGTTTGTGCTGTGTCGTTAGGAGCTGGTAGGCATTCTACCCATTTGGTGAATGCACAGGTTACCGTGAGAAAATATTTATTTCCTCTAGAGCTCTTAGTGAGTGGTCCAACCCAGTCGATCTGGAGGTCAGACCATGGGAATGCAATGCCTCTGCTTTGCAGTGGTGCTCTGTGAAGTGGTCTGGTTGGCTGAAACTGGCCACAGACCACGCACCCTTCAATGTAGTCCTTGACATCCTTTTTCATTCCAGGCCAATAGGCAATTTGTTTTAATGCCGTCAGCGTGGCTTTATCTCCTTTGTGTCCTGCGGACGGGAGATCATGGGCATGAACTAACATCACCCCCCTTTGTTCATGGGGAACCACGAACACAGGTGAGGACGTTGGTCCATGAGCGAAAGTTAGGATGCCTTTGATTAGTTTTAGCTGTTTGCACAGCTGATAAAGGACTTTAAGGTCTGGATCGGAATCCAGTTCGTCTTTAGACGGAGTGTTTTTCTCTGGATCAGTCAGGTACAGTATCATGGAGTTGATAGCAGGATCCGTCAAAAGCGAAACTTAAAAACATGTGGGGCGTTCACCACACCGCATCTTCGCCTGTAGTGCTGTGCAATTAGGTTTACTTTTAGAGATTATTGTGTTTATAGGTTTTAATAATAGTTTTAGAGATGAATATTATTTGCTTTTTGTTTTTGATTTGTGGTTCGGTCGATCCGTGTTATATGTGACCTGCAATGCAACACTGCCCCCTGCTGTCACAATCTACGGTGGTCAGAGAAAAGAAAATCAACAGGAAGTTGATTCAATGAGTAGCGCATTTTATAAAATTATAAACTGTTTTACCTTTTTGACAAGACTGAGCCTGCTCTATAACATCCGTGCACACAAAGGAATCCATTTTTTAGCGTCTACTAAAAGCTAAAAGCTACCCCGCGCTCGGATCATGTGAAATGTAACGTAATGACGTCAGTGCAACGTGATGACGTCATTACGAGTACTCGAGAGGGACAAAAAGACCTCGATAGAAGGTTTAGGACTCGATCTGTCAAGAACTCGGGTACTCTATTAAAGCACTACTTAATAGTAAGTTCTAATATAGATAATCATCTAGACACATGTGCCAGGTCATTAGTGATCATTCAGATATACTAAATAGCAACTATTTTCATAACTAAATCATGTAACATCTGTGGTATAACTGTATATTTAATACAGAGACGCACGAGAGTGACGTCTTCAGACAGGGACATGAACGTGTTAGGTTTTGTTTCATGGGGTTGAAGAATAAAGCCACGTTAAGCTAGCAGCCGGACTCGCGTGTATACAGGTAACCCCCGACCTACGACCCCATCGACCTGCGAACCACGGGACTTACGAACATATCATATTTAATAAAAATATGAATTAAAAAAAAAAAATTTTTTTTTTTTTTTTTTTTTGTGTTTAAATGTTCTTAATTTCATGTGTACATCACTTTGTTGCAGCTCTGGTTGTTTTAAAGGCTTTATAAATAATAATTATGATAAAAAAGATCATTTCTGATCATTTTTGAGCAATTTTTGAGCAATTTTGGGAAACAGGAAGTAGGTCTTCAGTTTACACGGTCACAAATTAATGTAGAACACCGGACGCTATTTAAGGTTCAGTCACTGGGGTCTCCGGTCACAAATTAATGTAGAACACCGGCGGACGCCATCTTAGGTTAGCTGCCGAGAGCTGGACGAAGACTGGTGACCAGGATGGCTTCATATGGATTAATTACTAGCTGGAAACGTCTCTGTGAACTTTGTGGATGTCTCAGGCAGCGGATTTATCGCCGATCGTGCCAGGCCGCCGTGCGAACACCTCCGGCCGGCCTGGCTACACCTCCGGCCTGGCTAGCTCCAGAGCTAACACTGGAGCTAACACGGGAGCCGGCCTTTTGAACACTGGTGACCAGGATCGCATCATGTGGATTAATTACTAGCTGGAATAGCTCTGTGGACGTCTCAGGCTGGAGCAGCGGCTGGAGCAGCAGAAGCTGCAGATTGATCGCGCCGCCGCTCCAACACTAGCTCATGGCTTGGCTAGCAGAAGCTAGCCAGCTAGCTAACACAGGCCTGGAGCAGCTGCGGTGGCGCGCTGCTCGGCCCGACAACAATCAACGCATGGCAACCTAAGATGTCGGCTTTGACCATCTCAAAGTAAGAAAATATATTTTTATTTATTCTGTAAATGTGAATAGCAATGTTTAACATTACAGTACACTACTTTACATGCTTAAATGTGTGCGCGCGCTCCGTTAGCATGATAAATAAAGGTTGAATGAATGAATGAATGAATAATTTTTTTTTTTAAATATAATTTTCACCCCCTACCTACGAACGGATCGAGCTGCGAACGGTTCTTAGGTCCCTAAATCGTTCGTACCTCGGGGGTTCCCTGTAATTTAATAACACGACATGGTGTCAGAAGTCCTGTAGCTACGTGGAGAGAAGCCTGTAAGTTTGTACGCCTGCAAGACTAAAAAGAGGACGAAATGAGCGACGGAGAACACGCGAGCAGCGGGACGGGGCAGCCGGCAGCAGCGGCACTGCAAAGAGGCGCAGTGGGCCCAGGACCATGTGCTACATTCAACATCCAGCCGCCGGAGTCCTTCGACTTTTCAAAACCACAAGAGTGGGACAAATGGATCAGAAGATTTGAAAGATTTCGCCTGGCAAGTAACCTAAATGCAAGTTCAGAAGAGAATCAGATAAACATGCTGATTTACTGCATGGGTGATGAGGCGGACGACATTTTACGTGGGCTAATGGTGTGGTTACACCGAGCAGCTTTTCAGCAGCAGGAGCATCCAGTTTACATGTAAAGTCAATGGTGGACGCGCTTCCAGCCACGTCTTGGCGTCTGGCGTCAGGTCGCGTGCGTGTTGAGCGTGCTGGGAAGCGTTTTTCCGTGCACGTGAACCGGCTTCAGCCTCCAAACCGCGCATTCAACATGCTGAAGATTTCGCGGTTCAAACTTTCAACGCCGCTCAACTCTCCCTGATTGGTTGGTGTGTCAACCAATCAGGGAGAGTCGGGGGGAGAAGAGAGGGGGCAGGGGGAGAGTCCCTATGTGACGCGGAAAGGAGGGTGCGCGCGCACTATGTGACGTATTGTTTGTCGGACACAGAAAAGACCCGCGAGGTCGTGTACTATGGAAGAGGAACTCATTGTAGCTGTGTGTTCGCGACAAGTCCTTCACGACCAGTCAAGTCTGCTCCAGAGACGGAAATAAAAAGCTCCTCGCCTGGCGGAGTGAGCAGGACTCTGTGCGCAGGGCTCTGTATACCGGTAAGCTCCTCCCACACACCCAGCAGCTGTTTCGCGTTCTGGCGTTCAGCTCTGGACATGCTGCATTCACAAGTGCGTCCACTTGCGTGCGTGAGGAGCTTTTTGGAGGTTGAAAAGCTGTTCGGTGTAACCACACTATAACACTGACGGCTGCAGATAGAAACACTTACAAAGGGGTACGTGACAGCTTTCAAAGATTCTACGTCGGTGCAGCGGGTTCCGGCGGGGGCCTGTGAATTTGTCGCGGGTGACCCCGGGGGGTCATTGTATGTGGTCGCTGGTAGGGGTTTGTCAGGTTCTTCCCCTTGGTAGGATCTGGGGAGTGGGCTAGTTGCTCGTCCTGTTCGGGTGGTCCTGAGGACTCTGGGCTCTGGGTCCTTCCTGGGGTCTTGGGCTTTGATCGCCCCTTCGTCTGCCTCGGGCTTTGGGGGGACGGATCTCTGATGCTTCACAGTCGCCACTAAATGTTCTATTGGAGGAACCTTATTCACTTATGCATGCTCACAACCACACACAAATGGATGCAGGGATGTATATATAGATATATGCAGATATGTAGATGGGTATATAAATGAATATAAAAGTATATGTATGTATACTATATATATATTTGTAGATATGGGTATGTGTATTTATAGAATTCTACTGCAAGCTCATGAATATTATTAGTCTTTATGCATGTATGTTCCATTGTTGTGTTCTGTCATGTGCTTTGCAGGATTGTGGACGGAGGTTGGGTGTGTTTGCCTTGTGCTCTTTTGGTTGATAATTGTTGATTTGTTGTCTTACTTTCTCTTTTCTTTCTTTCTCTCTTAAAAAATATATATATTTTGGAGTGAGAGGATGGCTAAAAGGTGTGAAGGGAGGCCATCTATAAATGGAAAAAAAAAAGATTCTTCATTGTAAAGAAAAACGTAATATATGAGCGTGCCAAGTTTAACATGCGGAAACAAAAAGGAGTCTGTGGATTTGTTTGTCACTGTGCTATATGCGTTAGCTGAACACTGTAACTATGGGGTGTTACACGACAAGCTAATCAGAGACAGATTTGTTGTTGGACAGTTGGACAAAGGGCTCTCTGAACGCATGCAGCCGGACGCAGAACTTACGTTAGATAAAGCAGTGAGGATGGCACGTCAAAGCGAGGAGGTGAAAAAAGAGCAAGCTTCGCTGCAAAGAGACTCCAAAGCACAGGCTAGCGATGCTAAGTTTGTGGACAGAGTCAGAGAGTACAAAAATGGCAAGTTTGCTCAAAATAAACCTCAGCATGTCAAAGAGCAAAACAGCAAGAAAAAAGCTTCATAGTCACAGTGTCTGAAATGTGGCAAATCTCCATCACATCCTAAACGTGACTGTCCTGCAAATGAAAGCAAATGTCACATATGTGGCAGAAAAGGGCATTATAGCCGTGTGTGCAGGACACCTATGTCAGTACATTAGGTGGAAGAATAGGATGAAGACGCCATTTTCCTTGGCAGCATCACAACAGATGGTGATCCTTGGTTGGTTAAAATTAATATTCTCGACGAAAGTGTGACGTTTAAAATCGACACAGGTGCCTATGTCACTGTTCTGCCGCACGTTGTGTTTCAGAACATATTTAAAGACAGTCCACCCATTCTCAAAAAAGCTTCTAAACCACTTTTGGGGCCAGGTAGGAGTCCACTTGATGTTGTGGGCGTTGCCAGGCTGCTGCTTAAGAGAGGTGGAAAAGAAGAGATGGAGGATGTGTACATTGTTTGCCACCTGCACACTGCATTGTTGGGAAGATCTGTGAGCTGTAGGCTGGGGCTAGTTGCACGCCTAGACAGTGTTGACATGGAGTCACTAATGCCCCTTTTCCACCGGTCGGCGCGGGTCGGTTATGACGTCATATGTGCGTCGCAGACACCCACTTCAAGCCATTCCCACCGGATTCTCCGTGCTGCGCCGTTCCAAATTCCCGGTCTCATTTCATAAGGGTCCCAACCCACGCTCATGTGAGTTGGCCCGTCGCGTCAGAAACACTTTCGGTCACTGATTGGTAGGGGTGTAACGATACACAAAACTCACGAGACGAGACGAGAAAATCACAGATCTCGCGAGAACGAGACGAGATTTTAACATTAGTTCAAGAAAACTTCAAAGATCGGTTTTATGCCGCAAAAAGGCTTTTATTCTGTTTTAACATGTATTACAAACCCAACTGATGTCTTCATTTTACTGATTGAATCTCCTTAGACCTTAGAACGTTCAACTTTGTTAAAAAAAAATAGATATTCACGCAGGACTTTCCAAAAATTGAACATAAATATCCGCATCAGCGCTGAATCTGCAGCCGTCACTCACCAGTGTTGCCAGATTGGGCGGTTCACCGCGATTTTCCTTCTGCCTTTTGCGGGTAAAGAGTGCTTTGGGTGGGTGGGACTCTATCTGGCAACACCGGTCACACCGGTGTTTACACGCGTGTCTTTACATTCGGGGCAGCGTCGGCAGCGCCGGGACCCTCCATCAATGTAGAGGCGTCTCGTCTGCGGCACCGGGACCCTCCATCAGTAGTTGGGGCGTCTTCTATAGCAACTTCATCCGGCGAAGCCATGCTGTCCGTGACGCTGACTTGCTAGGGGCTCTGCTAGCGCTAGCATTAGCATCTCGCAAGACAACGTTACCTCTCAACGAGAGATATCGCGGGAGTTTAATATTGCGAGATCTCGTACAACGAGATCTCGTGCCTACTGATTGGTCAGGGGGGAAGGAGTGTGCGGGGTGGAGTCTGTGGTGACGAGTCTGCGCAGAGGAGGCTGCGCAGAGGACTGTGTTTGGTCTTTTGTAAACAACCTCAATCTTGTCCGTTCCGTTGTATCTTGATTTTAAAAAAAAGATCATGTCTAATCAGTGGTCAAACGCAGAGGTGCAGGCGTTTTTGTGCTTTGTTGCTGACGAGAGGATCCAACGCGAGCTGGATGGAATGGTCCGAAATGAGACTGTATTCAAAGAAGTCTCGGAGCTCATGGCTAAGCATGGCTATCAGCGAAACCCAAAGCAGTGCAGGGAGAAGCTTAAGAAACTTCGTGCTGAATACCAGAAAAATAAAGACGATAATGGCAGGAGCGGAGCAGGCCGAAAAAACCTGGAAGTGGTTTGACCAGATGGACGCCATATATGGTAATCGCCCATCTAATAACTGGCGCGAAACTAGCTTGGACACAGCAGCTAATAGTTTTCATGAGGAATCAGTCATAGAAGATGGTGAGTGTTTTATAACGTTTAACACATTGGAAGTTACAGATCCCATCGGTTGTGAACATATCTTAAAAAAGAGGCTGAGAACGATGCTAACAATGCTATGCTAACTAGCGCACATGCTAACTGTAGTCTGTTCTAACTGTATTTTTTTCCGGAACATATTTTAGCATGTGACGCTACAGAGTCCACAGTGGAACCTCCAAACCCCTCGGCTTCACAGAATGCCCCTGCTCCATCACCTGAATCATCAACTCCACCACTGGAGAGCAGTTCATCTGTGCCCAGCTGCTCACAGATCAGAACAGAACGTCAGACATCAATACTTGGTAAGAAATAATGTATCAATCACCTTCCACCTCAGTGTATTTATGACGTTAAGTGCATGCTTTCATTATTATTTTAACTAAAAAAATGAATAATTAATTAATACTGAATTAATACTGAATCGTACCTATTTCAAGTGTCACACGCAACACATGTTGTGGTATGAAAAGCACATTTCCCCAGTTACATACAACAACAATTACATGTAAAATTTACACAGTAGTAGTATATATGATATAAACCAAGTCATACATGAACTACACAACATTTAATAATAATAATATGCTAAGCATTACCCAATAGCCATCAAACAAACAGTATGTCAATCCAACAACACGATTGTGGGTTTTCTGCAGCCTTACAAATATCTAACCAGTGTAATCACTTAAAAATAACATAATGTAAAAATCACATTATTTTCTACTGATGTGTTCAATGTACAGGTATCTGGGTTTTTACCCCACCTGCACACACACACGTTTAAAGTGCACGTTTTGCAAATTGCAAATTTGTGGTTAATATCAAAATCAAACTGTCTTCATTTGCACCACCTTTATTAGAAGCATTTACTGAAATAAAGTATACTGGTTTAACCACATGACATGTCTTCATTTATAGGCAAGAGAAAGAGGAAAGATGAAGGTCACATGACGGTACTGGCCGAGCAACAAAAACTTGACCGTGTTCAACGAGAGGAACACCTGACTCGTCTTCTGGAGCAATCTCGTCATGCAGTGGAAGTGGATGCATCAGCTCACAGAGAAGAGACATCACTGCGAGCAGAAGAGGCATCACTGCGAGCAGGAGAGGTTTCAGCGCTGGCACAACAGATTGCACAACAAACTGCGGTTCTCACACTGGCGATTGAGCAGGAAGAAAACATCCACAGACAGCAGATGGAACATGGTGCTGCATTCAATCAGGCATTGCTTGGAGTGATGGGTGAAATAGCCCGTGCATTAACACACAGAAATGTTTAAGTTCCCATTAGATAGATACTGTTATTGTGATAAACAGAAATAGATACATATAGACACTCACTAGTTTATAGTGATAAATAGAAATAGATCGATATAGACACTCACTAGTTTGATCCTGTATTTTAGGTTTATTTTTGTCTTTCCTATTAAAATGCATTTATGTATTTGCCACTTTACCTCTATACCAACGTAAACTACCTCATACACTACCTCATACATATACTGTGTACATTAACTTCATATGCTGCTTTACCACTCTTTTACAAATGTCAATGCCATAAACTTCATTTTATTTTATAGATATACTTTTTATACTTTTATACTACTATGCAAAAACTCAGGACAGTATTACACTTTTGTTATTTCATTTATGCTTATGTTTATTATTAAATGTTTAGTGTTTCAGTGTTGGTGTCACTTTTCATACTTTAAAAAATACTATGCAAAATCTCAGGACAGTATTACACTTTTATTATTTCATTTTATACTTATGTTTATTAAATGTTTTAGTGTTTAAATGGTTACTGTTGCACCGAGGGACTGAGAGAAATGCTATTGCAATCCAGTGTATGTCCTGTACAAATTGCAGTTTTGAAAATAAAGTTGACTCTAACTTTCCTAAAAGTAGTTTCAATCATTACTCCATTATCTCAACATATTTCACAGTGTTATTTACAACACTAGGTGCAACACATAATCTACTCAAATGTTATACTTGGGTTCACTAATCAAGTCAGACAACTGTATGAAATTAAGAAGAACACCATGGTGCACTTTATTTAACTAGCAGCAATTTTAACATCCACCCTGTAACAAACAGGCAGATTTTAAACTGAACCGTGAATGCATGCTGTCTCTGTGTTCATCCTTCCATCCATCCAACTTCCTCTTGTGCTGAGGTCAGGTCGTGGGGCAGCAGCATCACGAGGTACGGGAAAGAGCAGCATACATGTAATGAATTAAGCATTTAGTGTATAATGTCCCATTTAATTAAATTATCAAGTTTCAATTCACTTTTCATTAACCATAACAAAACATTTTTAGTTAAATATTATGGCATACTAACCATTGTTATTTCAGGGTAAATTAAAATCAGATTAACTCCAAACGCGTAGCAGATTATAAAAGTGTCACTCATTACTGGACATTGTGATGTATTTAGAAATGTAAATGACCTTGTGCATTTCAAAATAAATATAATTGGACCAAAATTTGACCTTTCTAAAATTCTTTATTATGAAAACATGTGTTTCAGGAAGGACAAAAAAGGCAAATTTGTCAGAACTTGAATTATGCTTGTAATTGTATGCTCAGGAGGTATTCCATTAGAGCATTTCTAACATCAATTTGTTGAACTTCCTGTTGCACAGCTGCATGGGGAGGCTGTGCTGCTGCTACTGCAGGCGGTTCATCCAGTGAAGTATCATATGACTCTCCATGACTCTCACACAGATTATGAAGGGCACAGCAGGTCAGCACCATGGACTTCACAAGTTAAACATTGCAGTCATTTCGTTTCAGGAGGCAACGCCATCTTCCCTTCAATCTTTCCTTCCAATCCCTTCAATGTTCTACTGGCAGATACTCTCACTTACAAAATTGGAGAAATGGTATTCTTTCATTTGAGCACATCTGCTATTTTAACATTTTAAGTTCCTAAATATGGAAGAACTCTTGTGTTCTACGATAACCTATGAGTTAATTTGTCTAGTTACTAGCACTTGAAACTACAAAGACAGTTTGGTTTTGAATTGTTGCATTATACCCTTGTTTGTGTAAGAACGGTTGTAAATACAAAGTGAACTTTATTGTCAGAACTGCAATATGTACAGGACATACACAGGATTGAAATTGCGTTTCTCTCAGTCCCTCGGTGCAACAGTAACCATCTAAACACTAAACACTAAAACATTTAATAAACATAAGCATAAAATAGTAAAAGTGTAACACTGTCCTGAGTTTTTTCATAGTAGTATAAAAGTATGAAAATTTACACCAACACTGAAACACCAAACACCCCTAAAACACCAAACACCCAATGAACATAAGCATAAAATGAAATAATAAAAGTGTAATACTGTCCTGAGTTTTTGCATAGTAGTATAAAAAGTATATCTATAAAATAAACTGAAGGTTCTAGCATTGACATTTGCAGAGTGGCACAGCAGCATATGAGTTAATGTACACAGTATATGTATGAGGTAGTTGATGTTGGTATATAGGCAAAGTGGCATATGCAGTAAATGGTAAATGGAGCTTATTTATATAGCGCTTTCTAGCTCCCTGTGAGGAGCCCCAAAGCGCTTTACAATACCAGCCATCCACCCATTCATACACACATTCATACACCGGTAGTGGTAGCCTGCCTTGCAAGGCGCCATCCAGACCTACCGGGAGCAACTCGGGGTTAAGTGTCTTGCCCAGGGACACAACGACACATGGTGGGCGGACGCGGGATTCGAACCTCCAACCTTCCGATCGGGGGTCGACTGCCATTACCACTGTGCCACGGTCGCCCATAGTAAGGCACATAAGGCACATTTGGCATCCTTAGATAAGGCTAGTCAGAGAATGCTGTATATGTATCAGCAGTAGTGTAGATATAAAAGTAGTGTAAATGTAAACAGTAGTAATAAATGTAAAGCAGTAGTAATAAATGTAAACCGTATTAATAAATGTAAACAGTGAATGTAAACAGTAGTATGACTATAGGCAGTAATGTAATACAAACATTAGTGCAAATATGAGAAGTAGTGCAAACTGAATGAGCACATGACCGAGAGTTTAGTGAATAACCCGTTTGATGACACAGAGTCCAGTGTTAAAAACTTTGTGTTGAGTGGTAATGTGTGAGAAAGTTTTTTGTGTTAAGGCAGTTCAAATGGGAGGGGAGGCAGAGCAGGCAGAGTGTTTAGCATTCTGACTGCCTGATGAACAGAGCTGTCTCTCAGTCTGCTGGTACGAGCCTGGAGACTCCTCAGTCTCCTCCCTGATGGCAGCAGTCTAAAGCGGCTGTGTAGTGGGTGTGTGGGATCACCTGCCATGCAGAGGGCTTTCCGAGTGAGGCGTTTGCTGTGTAAGTCCTGCAGTGAGGGCAAGGAGGTGCCGACGATCTTCTCAGCTGCTCTCACGATGCGCTGGAGGCTCTTGCGGCATGATGCAGTACATGCACCAAACCACACCGTGATGCAGCTGGTCAGGACACTTTCTATGGCACCCCTGTAGAAGGTGCACATGATGGGGGTTGAAGCTCCAGCCCTTTTCAGCTTGCGGAGAAAGTAGAGGCGCTGGTGAGCCTTCTTGGCCAGTGCTGCAGTGTTCCTGCTCCAGGACAGGTCCTTCGAGACGTGCACTCCCAGGAACTTGGTGCTGTCCACTCTCTCCACTGCGGTGCTGTTGATGGTCAGAGGGGCATGTTGTGCATCCCTCTTCCTGAAGTCCACGACAATCTCCTTTGTCTTCTCCACGTTGAGAGTGAGATTGTTGTGTCCGCACCACAAGGCCAGGCGGCTCACCTCGTTCCTGTAGTCCGTCTCATCGTTGTTGCTGATGAGACCTACCACTGTTGTGTCGTCCGCAAACTTGATGAAGTGGTTGGAGCTGTACGATGGTGTGCAGTCGTGTGTTAGCAGGGTGAATAGAAGGGGGCTCAGCACACATCCTTGTGGGGCCCCTGTGTTCAATGTGATGGTGCTAGATGTGTTACTCCCGATCCGTACTGTCTGTGGTCTCCCGGTCAGGAAGTCTAGCAGCCAGTTACACATTGAGGTGTTCAGCCCCAGACTGTCCAGTTTATGGATGAGCTGTTGGGGGATGATGGTGTTGAATGCCGAGCTGAAGTCGATGAACAGCATTCTAACATAAGAGTCCTTCGTGTCCAGATGTGTGAGAGCTGTGTGGAGGGCAGAGGAGATGGCATCGTCGGTTGAGCGATTAGGTCGGTATGCAAATTGGAAGGGATCCAGGGAGGCAGGGAGGACAGATGTGATGCTTTTCATGACTAGCCGTTCAAAGCACTTCATCAGGATGGGGGTGAGTGCTACTGGGCGATAGTCATTGAGGCATGCGGGCGTTGCCTTCTTTGGGACAGGGATGATGGTGGTGGCTTTGATACGTTATCACAAGTCGCAAGATGTCACAAATTGCAAGATGGCCGCGCTCAGAGCAGCCGCAGCTTCACGAGTTCCCGGTTCATCTCTAGTTTTTAGTAATTTTAATAGTGTTTTTGTACCTGATTGCGCGTTTTTTGCGGGTGAATTATCGGAGCGGATTTACCACAGGGCACAGCTGAAATCAGCAACGAACTCAAATCAGAGCTCGGAAGATTGGAGCTGTTAAGAACGTCCTTCTGGAAGCAGATGCGCTCCAGGGGAAAGAAAAGGAAGCGTTGCTCACGAGGAAAGAAGAGAGGTTGCCGAGCAGGAATTATGACGAGACTGCGGGCAGACGCTAAAACCGGTAGACCCCCGATGCCGGCTCTTTTTCTGTCTAACGTCCGCTCGCTGGACAACAAAATGGATCTACTTCGTTTGAGAGTGACCACGTCGGAGGAGATGAGAAGGTGCTCCGTGCTCTGCCTTACGGAAACGTGGATCTCTGAGGACACACCAGACTCTGTTTATGAGCTGGATAATAGGCTCTTTTTCAGAACAGACCGGTGCACCGAGACTACAGGGAAAACACGAGGCGGCGGTGTTTGTATTTACGTGCACAAAGACTGGTGCACGAACTGTTCCGCGATTAAAAGGCTTTGTTCAGCTGCCGTCGAGTTGATCACAGTAAGATGTAGGCCGCATTACCTTCCTCGCGACCATGCTGTGATTTTAATAACAGTTATTTACATAGCACCCGATGCTAATGCTAATGACGCCCAGGGAGAAATTCATGACTTACTCACCTCGCTGCAGTGTAAATATCCTGAGGGGCTCTTCATTGTTTGCGGAGACGTCAATCACGTAGATCTTCAAGTCTCTCTCCCAGCCTTCAATAAGAACGTCTTCACAGCGACGAGAGGAGACAAAACGCTAGACCAAGTCTACACTAATGTAAAGGGGGCGTACACGGCGAAGACACGCCCACCGCTCGGAGCTTCCGATCACGACTCTCTGATCCTGGCACCAAGACAGCTACCCCCACTCAGGCGCTCCAAGCCGGAACAAAGAGAGATAAGAATCTGGCCTCAAGATAGTTCCCCCATGTTGAGAGACTGTTTTGAGAAGACAAACTGGTCTGTTTTCAGAGAAGCAGCTACTGATGGAAGTTCAGTGGATATGGAACTCTATGCTTCCTCAGTCCTGGGCTACATCAGTACATGCTCTGAAAATGTATCCATAAAAAAATATGTTAAATCCTACCCGAACCGGAAACCCTGGTTAAATAAAGAAGTTCACGCCTTGCTAGCAGCCAGGGACACTGCATTCAAGTCAGGAGATAAAGAGGAGCTGAGAAAGAGCAGGAATGAACTGAAGGATGGCATTAAGAAGGCCAAGGCCACGTATGCACAGAGGATCGAGGGACAGTTCACCTCACAAGACCCACGGAGCATGTGGAAGGGTATTAAATGCATAACAGATTACAAAGGCAAGAACAAACAATGCCCCAGGGACCCATCTCTGCCTGATGCCCTCAATAAGTTTTATGCACGTTTTGATGATCCAAACAGACCAGCTAGCACCAGACTCACCTCATCACCAGATGAAGAGCATCTCAGGGTGACCGCAGCAGAAGTGAGAGGCAGTCTCAGAAAGATTAATCCTCATAAAGCAACCGGACCAGACAACATCCCAGGGAAAGTTCTGAAGGAATGTGCGGACCAGCTCTGTGAGGTGCTGGCTGACATCTTCACCACCTCACTTGCACTGGAGTCAGTTCCCACCTGCCTGAAGACCGCGACCATCATCCCAGTCCCAAAGAGCTCCACAGTGACTGGTCTGAATGACTATAGACCGGTGGCCCTCACCCCGATAGTCGCTAAATGTTTTGAGAAACTGGTCATGTCCCACATCAAGGCAACCGTCAACATCAACGAGGACCCTCATCAATACGCATACCGTGAGAACCGATCAACAGAGGACGCCATTTCTTCCGTGGTCCACACTGCTCTCACCCACCTGGATCAGAAGGACTCATACGTGCGTCTGCTCTTTGTGGACTTCACATCTGCCTTCAACACCATGATCCCCCAAACTCTGATAGACAAACTATCTACACTTGGACTAAGCCCCTCTATTTGTAACTGGGTACTAGACTTCTTAACAGACAGACCACAGTCCGTGAAGATCCACAACTTCTCCTCCTCCACCATAACCCTCAGCACTGGCTCTCCTCAAGGATGTGTGCTGAGCCCCCTTCTGTTCACTCTGCTCACATATGATTGTACAGCCACACTTCCAGGCTGTCATATTGTTAAGTTTGCAGATGATACAGCGGTGGTGGGATGCATCACAAACAATGATGAGTCCAGCTACAGACAGGAGGTGGAACATCTGGAGAGCTGGTGCAAAGAGAATAATCTTCACATGAATGTGAAGAAGACAAAGGAGATGATTGTGGACTTCAGAAGGAACAAACACACCCATGCCCCACTGAAAATAGGTGGGTCTGCAGTGGAAGTGGTCTCCAGCTACAAATACTTGGGTGTACACATGAATGATAACCTCAGCTGGAGCAACAACACCACCAGCCTGATCAAGAAAGGTCATCAGAGACTCTACTTCCTCAGACGGCTGAGACGTGCTGGTCTGAGCAGCCCAGTTCTCACCTCGTTCTACAGGTGTGCAGTGGAGAGCGTCCTGTGCTCCAGCATCAACGTGTGGCATGGAGGCTGCACAGTTGAAGAGAGGAAAGCTCTACAGAGAGTGGTGAAGGCTGCACAGAAGTCTGTTGGAGTCAGTCTCCCCACCATCACAGACATTTACACCTCCAGATGCAGGAAAAGAGCCACCTGCATCATGAAAGACCTCACTCATCCAGCACACTCACTCTTTGCCCCACTCCCCTCAGGACGGAGGTTGAGGAGCATCAATCAATCAATCAATCAATCTTTATTTATAGAGCCCTTTTCAGCAGCCAGAAGGTGCACAAAGTGCTGAACAATACAGAAATAAAACAAACAATAAAAAATAACAATAAAAAACAGCCAGTTAAAAATTAAAAACAATTAAGACCTAACAACAAATTAAGACCTAACAAGAATGTCAAAGAACTACTGTACTAGGTATTAAAAGCCTGCCTGAATAAAAAGGTTTTAAGATTAGATTTAAAAGACTCCATATGAGTGATGGAGCGCAAGTCCAGAGGTAGCTTATTCCAGAGACTGGGTGCAACGACAGAAAAGGCCCGGTCACCCCAACGTTTGTAGTTGGACTTTGGGATGGACAGGAGAAATGTATTAGATGATCTCAGTGTTCTCCTATATTCACGGACAGTTACGAGATCAGTCAAATATAGTGGGGCAAGACCATTGAGTGCTTTAAAAGTGAATAATAAAATTTTGAATTTAATTCTAAAATCAATTGGAAGCCAATGGAGAGAAAATAAAACAGGGGTAATGTGTTCACGTCTGGAAGTGTTGGTTAAAAGTCTAGCTGCAGCATTTTGGACCAATTGAAGGCGTCTAATGGAGGATTGGGAAATTCCCGCATACAGGGAATTACAGTAGTCAAGTCTTGAGGTGATAAAAGCATGAATGGCCTTTTCTAAATCAAAACGATTTAAAAAAGGTTTAACTTTGTATAAAAGACGTAATTGATAAAAACAGGCCTTGACTACAGACGCTATGTGTTTATCAAATTTTAAGTCCTTGTCAAATGTCACCCCCAAGTTTTTAACTGTTGGTCTGCATTTGGAAGTTAGAGCACCAAAGTTACAGGGAGCATCATCGCCGAAGAAGATGCATTCTGTCTTTCCTTCGTTTAAAAACAAAAAATTACGGTGAAGCCACTGTTTAATGTCGTTAATACAATCAGAGTAGGGAGTGAGAAGATTACTGTTTTTGGGTTTCATTGGTAGATAAATTTGTACATCATCAGCATAGCAGTGAAAAGAAAAATTATGTCTGGCTATTACTGATCCAAGAGGCAGCATGTACAGTGAGAAGAGGAGAGGACCAAGAATAGAACCCTGTGGCACACCACAAGAAAGNGCAGCATGTACAGAAGAGGAGAGGAACAAGAATAGAACCCTGTGGCACACCACAAGAAAGAACGGCAGTGGAGGAAGAAAGAGTGTCGCAGAGATGACGCAGCTCTGGCCGAGACTGCATCATCTTCCGCTGAATTTGAAATACATGTCACACATTTGGCACTTCGCATCTGGTTCTGTGAACTTCTTTTAGAATAGGATACCCTTTATGTAAATTACTATGTGCTTGTGTTAAATTATTATTTATGTTTTCTTCTAACCCTGTGTGGACTGGGCACCTGGGTGGTCTGTAACAAGTCATAAATTCAAGTACAGGAAACTTTTAAATTTTAACGTTTAAAAATTTATGCTTCATATAACTTTTTTAATAATGTACAATTCGGATTACTCTAATTGATTATTGCACTTTGTTTCTTTTGTTTTACAATATTTAATATTTGCACACCTGAAACAATTATAATTTATATTAAATTTAAACATTACTTTGTAAAAATTGCTGATGTAAACATGTTTATTAAATGTTTGTTTAAATTATGCATGCATCTGAGAGAAATGCAATTTCAATCCTGTGTATGTTCTGTACATATTGCAGTTTGGACAATAAAGTTGACTTTTAAATTTGACTTTGATGTATGACTTGGAAATGTATTTATCAATACAGAGGTCTGTAAAGAAAGAAATTGATTACAAAAACTAGTTGTTTATGATTCATTTTATTAACAGTAAGTTAATTCAAAACAACAAAAGTTTCTGTGTCGTGTCACACGGGACCACCTCCAGCTCGTCTGTATGGATGCAGTGGACAGAAGAGAAAGCAGTCCCAACCACCTTCAAGATGCTGCACCTGCCAGCCAGAAACAAACACCAGGGTCTGCGTGGCTGCTGCATGGGTGCTTGTCATCACAGTTCTCTGAAAAAAACATTTGAAAGGATACAGTATTGTTAAATTCATTGCAATTTGTTTGGTTTGCATTGAAAAAATATAACTTCTCATAAATCTTACCAGCTGTGCTCAGTTTTGATTAGCTGACACATAGCTTAAACATGTAGTGTATGCACGTCCTAACAAATATATCATACAAGCTTATAGAATGTTTCTAAACACGGATCTTTGGAAAACAAATAAAATATTTGACCACTGTTTAGTGCTCATTTATAGTCAATTCAAAAAACAATGTGTGTTCAGTTCTAGGTTGCATATTAAAATTAAGCCAAAACGTCAAAAAAAACGAGGGTAGATGAAATCAATATTTTAAAATAAAATATATTATGAAACGTTACTTTTGTAATGTGCTAAGTAATAAGATGTGGTGAATTAAAGCCACTGCAGCTGGACTACAACTCCGTTGTGATCCAAACAAAGACAAAAACACAACCGTACACCGCATGCCATGCAGCTAAACACAGGTTTTTCATGTGTTCAGTGTTCAGAAGCATCCGCTTAAGCTGTGTGTGATTAAATACACGCAACAACATTTTAGAACTGTTATTTTAGTACAAGTTTAGGCATTGATTTACTTACTGAAGACGTGACTATCCGCCATTTTGAAATCTAAACTTGGGGAGGGGTGAGAGTTCACCACTAGAGGGGGCGTGAACACAGGACAACCCACAACCTCCTCCCCTGCTTGACTCTCTACACGCCCATTTTGAGGGAAAATTTCAAACTGCTTCGGGGGAGGAGTCACCGATCCACAGGGTGTTTAGTCGCTCTTTAAAGAGCGACTAAACCCAAATTTAACTTTTTTTAGCTGATAAACTCCCTAGAATGTGTTTAAAATGTTTCTGAGCACTATTTTTGAGTTATTTTTCATGTATTTGTGCGTATTAGTTAAAATCGGCAATATTTGGTCTAAAAACGAGTATTCGTAGTCCTATGGGTTGAACTGTGGTATTGCACCCTGATTTTCCCATTAGTTTACGTTTGGCACAGTCATTAATTTGTGCACAATTTCGTCACAGCCTCTGCTGCCTCAGTATAAAAGTGGAGCCACTCCCCTGAGAAGGTCACTCCCCCTCCAGAGTTCAGGGGTTGGATTAGCAATTAGCAGCATAGCATTAGCATTGATGAGTGAAGCTGTTCCAAGAATAGCTCTTCAAACTGATGTTCACCCACCCTTACACCATCAGGGTACAATCCGTTTGGAGGTGAGTACCATTTTACACCTTTAATTCCATAATTTATCTTTTGAGTATATGACGTGTTTCTTCATGTGCTGTTTGCGAACTGCAGCTTTGCTTCGGTCGGTGTGGCCCCACAAGGTCGTGGCGTTTTCATCTGTTGCTGATCAACGTTTAGTTTGTGTTGTAGTTGTGTTTAAATGCTCTGTTCCCCCCTGAGATGAGAATCTGTTCCCCCTGTGTCGGGATCCGACCGTGAGGCGCATCTGAGTTCTGAAACGAGTCCACACTATCGTGTCACGGTTATAGCTCATTTTAATCGACAGCTCCTGGTGATAAATAAATAAATATAAAACCTCCACTAAATAAATAAACCTGGTCTAGAGTGTGGGGTGTAGACTACTGTACAGGTTTTTTATTTATTTATCTCCGACAGAATCTAGTCTGACAAATACAAAGTATCAGCCACCAACACATCATATATAGCCTATTTATAATTTTTATTACTAATATAGAATGCTGGAAGCAGCAGCTGATAAGAGGACAAGAAAACTTCCTGCAAAGATAAGTGTAGGCTTTGTGGTAGGCTAAATCTCATTCAAATAAAAAATATGACTGGAGAAAAATTAATTCTAGCTGCTATTTTTTGATAGTTAATGTCTGGGTTTTTGTTGTTGTTGTTTTTTCATTATTTGAGAGAAAGGGTGCGCGCTCCCGACACAGGGGGAACAGATTCTCACGGGGTAACAGAAATCGCACAGCACCTGCGTTCTTTTGTTGCAAATAATGTTGTGGATCAAGGTATTTGTAAAATAATAATAATAATCTGTGCAGCAGTATTTATTTTGCACTGGGTCATCTGTTTGACAGGTCAACAAAGTGATAGAACAGTAATGTTTCTCAAGTATGTTTTTTTGTAAGGTGATTAAAAATGTGTTGTTTTTTAGCTCCATGAGGCGTTCCACATCCAGGGATGAGCCGTGCAGCAGTCCCAAACACTCGAGACCACCTTCAGGATGCTCCACCCGCAGGATGGTCCACCTGCCAGCCACAAACAAACACCAAGGTCTCAGCTGAACCCAACATTGTCGTGGATGGAGGTCTCAAGAGATGACGCAGCTCTGGCCGAGACTGCATCATCTTCCGCTGAATTTGAAATACATGTCACACATTTGGCACTTCGCATCTGGTTCTGTGAACTTCTTTTAGAATAGGATACCCTTTATGTAAATTACTATGTGCTTGTGTTAAATTATTATTTATGTTTTCTTCTAACCCTGTGTGGACTGGGCACCTGGGTGGTCTGTAACAAGTCATAAATTCAAGTACAGGAAACTTTTAAATTTTAACGTTTAAAAATTTATGCTTCATATAACTTTTTTAATAATGTACAATTCGGATTACTCTAATTGATTATTGCACTTTGTTTCTTTTGTTTTACAATATTTAATATTTGCACACCTGAAACAATTATAATTTATATTAAATTTAAACATTACTTTGTAAAAATTGCTGATGTAAACATGTTTATTAAATGTTTGTTTAAATTATGCATGCATCTGAGAGAAATGCAATTTCAATCCTGTGTATGTTCTGTACATATTGCAGTTTGGACAATAAAGTTGACTTTTAAATTTGACTTTGATGTATGACTTGGAAATGTATTTATCAATACAGAGGTCTGTAAAGAAAGAAATTGATTACAAAAACTAGTTGTTTATGATTCATTTTATTAACAGTAAGTTAATTCAAAACAACAAAAGTTTCTGTGTCGTGTCACACGGGACCACCTCCAGCTCGTCTGTATGGATGCAGTGGACAGAAGAGAAAGCAGTCCCAACCACCTTCAAGATGCTGCACCTGCCAGCCAGAAACAAACACCAGGGTCTGCGTGGCTGCTGCATGGGTGCTTGTCATCACAGTTCTCTGAAAAAAACATTTGAAAGGATACAGTATTGTTAAATTCATTGCAATTTGTTTGGTTTGCATTGAAAAAATATAACTTCTCATAAATCTTACCAGCTGTGCTCAGTTTTGATTAGCTGACACATAGCTTAAACATGTAGTGTATGCACGTCCTAACAAATATATCATACAAGCTTATAGAATGTTTCTAAACACGGATCTTTGGAAAACAAATAAAATATTTGACCACTGTTTAGTGCTCATTTATAGTCAATTCAAAAAACAATGTGTGTTCAGTTCTAGGTTGCATATTAAAATTAAGCCAAAACGTCAAAAAAAACGAGGGTAGATGAAATCAATATTTTAAAATAAAATATATTATGAAACGTTACTTTTGTAATGTGCTAAGTAATAAGATGTGGTGAATTAAAGCCACTGCAGCTGGACTACAACTCCGTTGTGATCCAAACAAAGACAAAAACACAACCGTACACCGCATGCCATGCAGCTAAACACAGGTTTTTCATGTGTTCAGTGTTCAGAAGCATCCGCTTAAGCTGTGTGTGATTAAATACACGCAACAACATTTTAGAACTGTTATTTTAGTACAAGTTTAGGCATTGATTTACTTACTGAAGACGTGACTATCCGCCATTTTGAAATCTAAACTTGGGGAGGGGTGAGAGTTCACCACTAGAGGGGGCGTGAACACAGGACAACCCACAACCTCCTCCCCTGCTTGACTCTCTACACGCCCATTTTGAGGGAAAATTTCAAACTGCTTCGGGGGAGGAGTCACCGATCCACAGGGTGTTTAGTCGCTCTTTAAATTAGCTGCCTTGGCTGTCAGCGCATTGTCGTCAACACCCGGCTAGTGGGTGTGATTCCCCCCCCCCTCCTCCTCCTCCCTTCTCCGCCTCGGTTGTCAAGCTCCCCCAGCCGTAGCCTGCCTGCTTTCGGGAAGAAGGGCTGCTCCTCGGAAAACTACGCTAGCTCGGTTGGCTAGTTAGTGAGCTAGCTAGCGCTGTGGTGATCGTTGATGCGTGGATCGGAGGACTACGCCGTCTTGTTTTCCAGTCAATGCCAAAGCGTAAAATCAAGCGCAGACTGAATCAGGTAAGGTGAAATTAAACAACAGTGGTAATTGGTGGCTTTAGAGGAATGGTGGTCGAATCGGACTGGCCGGGGGTGGGTTAGCATTAGTTAGCAGCGGCTAGCTAACGTTGAGCCTATTTTATGATGAGCACATTCAAACGGAAATACGGGAGTTTTTTTTTTTTGTTGCAGAGAGGGTGGGTGATATCAGTATTTTGCAGATAAGCAGAAATTGCTGCAAGTTCTTGTGTAACTTGCATCCAGTCATTTTTTTAAAGTTCCGTGCGAATGTGAAGCAAACGGTTCGGGGTTGTGTTTTAAACAACTTAAAATGTTGTCCAGTCAGACTGCTGTCACTGACGGCCCCGTGGAGGAGGTGCTGCTCGGCCTAAAACACGGATCTGCAAACTACGTGCTAAATAACCCCATTGAAATCAATTGTGCAACTGTATAGTTTGCGATTAAGTAGTTTTAAATGTAATGATGTTGAGGATTAGATTGTCACTGGGTTGGGCTGAAGCAATAAAAGTCCCGTAAACAAATTTGCCGTCAAATAGATGACGGAAGCAGATCATCTGACAGCACAAGTTCACTCTTCTGATCGTTATGTAGCTCTACGTTATATTCTTTCTAAATACTGTATACAGTACAGTATAAGCGTTATTGTGGGCGCGTTAACACCCCTTTTTTTTTCAACAAGCCTGATTTACATGACGGCTGCGGCGGCGCAACCTCTTACTAAACGATGGACTTGTTTTCTGCAATTCCAAAAAAATAATAATAATAAGGGTGGGCAATTCACGTTATGAAAACATTTCAGGCTCCGTTACTGCATTAGTTGCTTGCTGAAGTGAAACAGGCCATTACCGCCCCGACCTTGCAGTTTTTACAGGCTTGAGTTCGTTACAAGATTAAATCTAGTAAAACACACGATCAGTTCGTATTAAAATTAAATCTAGACGGGAACTGTAGCCTTTAACGAGATTGTTGGTATGTAAGTAAGTGGATTTCTGCAGGCCAGTAAACAAGACGGTGTCTGGGTTTATGGTGGCTAACTAGCATTCCGGTGTAATTGCGGAAGAGCAGCGGAGTCTTCCCAGAAGTGGTCGTGGTCATATTTTATTTACATCGGGCGATAAGGCTCTTGGGTTTGTAGCGAAATTCAAAGACTCGTAAGCTCCATATCGTTTTGTATTAAAAAAAAAATCGACTCATAGGTTAAACTAGGGATAATTTTATTTACATTTTGTACCAGATATCAGCTCTGCCCTGCCTACAGGCCTTATCGTCAAGTCTGTTAGCATCGGCTAACTAGCATACAGCAGTCTGCAAGATGGCGTTTAGCTGCATCCTCTCAGATTTCCATCAGTGCAAGTCACATTAACTCTATTAGCATTACTTTGTGCACTGCTAACTAAATGAACATTTGATTACATTTAAACACTAATACTCTATTCTTGCCTCCCTTTTACGTGAAATTGTTAAATCCTGAAATGGCTTTATCAGTTACATCCCCAAAGAATGGGAACAGCACAACTAACTGGAAGGGTTATCTAACAGAGATGCAAATGCAATGCAAATGATCTTATTTGCTTGAACCAGTGTTGCAGGCAAATCACAATGCTGCACATAACTCGTACCTCAGCTGTTTGTTCACTGAATGCAGTGCTGGGTAACTATAAGTGAAGCAAATTTTTGGATTGTTCATGCAGCTAGTATTTTTACATAACTTTTACTCATAAATGTACTATCCTTATATATTTTTTAGTTTACTATAACTTCATGGATTTTTGATGAATGCATATTTGCTTACTACTGTAGTTGGTAATAATGTGTCTAGCTGGAGAACTAAGCACTAAGCAGTGATTATTATTAGCAGCTGGAAATCCAGGCACTTTCTCAAAGCAAGTGCCTGGATTTGCTGTTGTGTATAAAATAATTGAGATTAGAATCCATCCTTTTTTATAATTCTGAAAACATATGTTTAATGCGTAGCCTGGCTTTGCTACTGTTTATGTTCATAGATAGGATTAGAGACTCGTGGACTGTGGAGTTCAGCTTTTAGGATTATGGAGTTGCTCAGTAATACTGCTGGTTATGGCTTTTTCCATGATCCAGCTTTAGACCTGTGAAACATTGCATTATCAGAGTTTAGATGGTCTAGTGGCAGGGCTTTTGACTTGGGACCCGAAGGACGCGGGTTCGCGTCCCGGCCACTACCCACCTTGGGGTGTCTATAGCCGTTTACGCATTTGCCGGCCCTCCCCGGTCCCGCTCGTCTCTGGTTGGCCCAGAGCCAGCTCTGGCCCGCCCTCGTTGATTGCGCACTGTCCGGAGAGCAAGCCTTGAAGTGGGTGGGGTATTCACTTGACGTGGGTGGGCAGTTCTTACCGAAAAGCTCAGAATGCGAATTTTTGGAAAAAACGAAATAAATACTGAGTTTTCATGTGTTTTTTCACTACAGTTAGCAAGTTAAGCATATAAACACACGTTTCCGATCATTTTTATGCACTCAAAAGTAGTTTTTAGATGAAAATAGAGTGCTTTTAGGTGCGCTGGCGAAATTTACGAGCGGACTTCCGGTTTGCGAATTTTTGGAAAAAACGAAATAAATACTGAGTTTTCATGTGTTTTTTCACTACAGTTAGCAAGTTAAGCATATAAACACACGTTTCCGATCATTTTTATGCACTCAAAAGTAGTTTTTAGATGAAAATAGAGTGCTTTTAGGTGCGCTGGCGAAATTTACGAACGAGCGGACTTCCGGTTTGCGAATTTTTGGAAAAAACGAAATAAATACTGAGTTTTCATGTGTTTTTTCACTACAGTTAGCAAGTTAAGCATATAAACACACGTTTCCGATCATTTTTATGCACTCAAAAGTAGTTTTTAGATGAAAATAGAGTGCTTTTAGGTGCGCTGGCGAAATCGCAGTTGATGACTCAACACGCAGCTAGTCACGCCCTCTGGTCTCGCCCCTACACGAAGCAGTCCAGCCCCTGCTGCAAACAACGAATCAAATGTGAGCAGTAAATGACGTGAACTGGGCCCGTCGGGCCGCGGTCCGATGGAACCACGGAGGAGATGGTTCCATGACGAGGGCGGAGTCGGGGAAAAAAAGGAAAATGCGAACATGCAGAACCCGGGTTATAAGCAGGGAGGAGCCAGGGAGAGCCGGGGAGGGCCGGCAAATGCGTAAACGGCTTATGAGTGCACACCTATTTCTCCAGCTCCCTGGGCGCTTTCGGGCTGCTCACTGCACCACCTGGTAGGTGGTTGGGTTAAATGCAGAGACGAATTTCGTCTGTGTATGGGAAACATACGCAGATGACAGGAAAATAC